>NMRB01000109.1:517060-549805 GCA_002633025.1 Notospermus geniculatus
CGGCGCTGTGAGCAGTGCGACCGAAGTTTCTTTTTTCTAACGTTATTTCCATTTATTTCTGGCGTGAAAATCACCCTTTCGTTTCGGTCACCTGGCATTAAAATTTACACCATCTTGTAGCAGATGAAAATGTCTGCAATTTTGCAATGTTTTTTCCCTTAAAATGAAGACATAGATGACGATTTCGGCGACGTCTTTATCTCATTTTTTCTGTAGAAAATGTACAGCGGATTTTTTCATGACGTAGCGTCAACACATAAAACGACGTCAATGACGTCGTTTCGGTCACACTGCTCGCAGCGCCGACCTGTCGGGATTTCCGGCACGCGGGTTCCTCATTTCTATTATTTGCGAGGTGCATGCAAAATCGCGCCCGTCAAACGGCAAGGCCTGTCAAACAGCGCCGTCTATTGATGATCCTTCACGTTTGGTGCCAATCATGCCAGTGTTTAGTGGGGCTATACCTATGGCCAACTAAACACTGGGGACGAGTGTATTTTGATGCATGCCTACCCAACCTCAGAAATGAAATCACCTGTCTTTTGTGCCATCATGTAAAATTCTAATTCTTGGTTTTATCCACATGACACATACGATACAAGATGCAGATTCTTTCAGCACGTGAACCAACAACGGAATTCCCTCACACGATATTACAACCATAAACTTCAACTTCTTCCTGTCCATTGTGTACCTAACCGTCGTCGGTTCTCTTCGTTAATATCTCATGCTGTCTCTTACATCCTGAGAGAGCCCTCCCCGTCAAGAACACCGATAACGGTCTATTCCGGTCAATTCTTTCGCGTGTTTTATAGACAACGGGAGAGTTGACGCTAGCTTCCTTTTAGTAGTGATTACGTTTAGCTGCTGTCAGCGTATTTCACAGATGATTGTGCCATGTTTTGTTCCCGTCCTGTTTTATTTTCCCATAATTCTCTCCTTGGCCGTTCTCATCGCTGATGACATGGCTGCATTTTCTTCCATTAGTTGTAATGATAAAATGAAATACTGAATAGACAAATCCCAAATTGACGTAAACGAGAAAGATGTGCGCACTTCACCTGAAATCGCAAACACAGCCTCGGTCTGAAACCAGCTGATGTGACGCAATCCATGATTCAGCAATGGTTGACTCTGACGCATCGTCGTCGAAGTCACTGTCGTGGGGTTTCCTGTACACGACAATCAGTTTCAGACCGAGGTTGTGTTTGCGATTTCGGCGGAAATGCGCAGATCTGCGAATTCGAGAATCGTCTATCGAAGTGCCACCAGTACGGGTAGTACGTAGTATTTCAGAAATACCATGAAAAAGAAACCATGTCACATAGGTATTCATTGGAAAGTGCTCACTGGGAGCTTTCCAAGGAGTACCTAAGTGATGGGGTTTAGGTGCATATAAATTTTTTTATGTTTTTTCATTGATTTCCATCAATAAGTGCTCAAGAGAGGTACTAGATAGGGGCCAGGGGCCGGTTGCACAAGTTAAAAATCACTGTTAGTTTATCTTGGTGTTAACTTATATCCCAAAATGTTAGTTATTGTTAGTTAAAAACAAGTCAGGGATTTTAACAGGAAAAGTTAAATTAACAGACTTTTATGTTTTTAACTTTTGTGCAACCGGCCCCCAGAAGACACAGGGCCAAGTGTAACTAGGCCCAGCAGCACTCATGGACCAAACTAAACTATGACATTTCAGTTATGAACCAGGAAGTATCGTGCTATATCAATAGCTATGATACATAACCGGTTAGCTTATCCCTGTTAAGACAGAAATACCCCCTGACGCTCAAATTTCAAAAGAAGGAACCTTCCTGACGTGGCCCTCCTTTCTACTTACTTCTTCCGGTCCCTCAAAGTCGGGAGATGATTATGAAAGGAAATACGTCGGAGAGGGATCTTTCTGAGTACTTCCTGTTGACTTCGGTCTTGGGAACATGACACCACTCTTTTACGTGGTCATTTACGGAGGGTTGAGGGTACCGTATTTAAAAATATAACGATTGGATGTTCATCGTTTGTGAAAAACCGCTAAAAAATGTTGGTTTCGTAGGATTTTGCGTTGCCTAGAATAGGGACAAACAAGTTTGGTTTACATCATGTCAGTATAAGAGCTAAACATTGGTGCACTGGTCGAATGTCGAACTGCATCGTCATAAAATCACTCGAAACAACCTCAGAATGAGACCATTTCATTGACGTGATCGACTGCCGTCTTCGGAGACTAATTTTCCCTTAAAGTGTTTCCGGTTGCTGTGATGAGTGAAGAACTCATCATTTCCTCGACCGCGGGCGGTATGGCTTGGTTCCACCGCGTCATTTTGATTCACCGTCAGAGCCAACTGGGCATCATTTCTGATTTTCATAAAGTTATCATTTTTGGCAATTTAGGTGTAACCATTGTGATTGTAAGAATGTGGAATGGGCAGCGAATGCCAATTAACTGCAGCATTTACCCCTCAGTCCGAGTAGGTTTGAGGAGGGGCATTGTCAGGGATGATGTCCATCCGTCTGTCTGTCCAATACCCTTTTCATTTCTGATGATAACTAAAGAACCTCTGAAGAAAATGACCTGAAATTTCTTGGTGGGTGTGGGGTGGGTAGAGGAAGACATCTTGGCCAATGTAGTTGAAAATTCAGTGTAGGCCTATAGGTGGCATTCATGTTATCAGATCAGGATTCAAGTTTTGGGTGTTCGGGAACTATTTTCAAACCGTATTCCCTTTGTATGGCATGTCAGTGGTAGCCTTACTTTCAATTCTTCCTTTAAGAGGGCAGATAGTCCACGTCTCGTCCGTTTAATTAAGTAAAAACGCAACTCATTAATAATAATTACTTCCACTTTATTGGAAAAGATACATTGTATTGTAAAGCTGAGTTGTAACCAATACCCGAGAAATTGGACACTTATGTACACGTAATCATTTCTGGTATTGAATACTTTGGTATTCCATTTCTTACATTAGTCGTTAGGATATTTACTTTTCTTATTTTCTGACGCAAGTCCAAACCGTGGGATGAAATTTCTTACCAAGTGCTTACAGAAGGATCGCGTTTCCAAATGAAGACTCACAATGTGATGTAAGTGTGGTGGTTGTTTTTTATACGACGGTGCAATTTTTGAAGCATTTCTTCATTTGCAATGAATTCGTGTATCTTGTTGCTGGTAACAGCCCCCAATCTGATGCAGAGTGATGTTATGACCAGAGTTGAGCCCAGTAGGTGGCGCACTCTCCCTGTTATGACTAGAGCTGAGCTGAGAGTAGGTGCATGACAGGAGCTGAGCCTGGAGTAGGCGGCACATGGTCTCTGCCATGACCAGCTGAGCCTAGCTAAAGCAGGTGGCACACGGTCCACTGCTATGACCAGAGCTGAGCCTAGAGTACATGTAGGTGGCACGACCAGAGCTAAGTCTAGAGTAGGTGGTACACGGTCCCCGCCATGACCAGAACAGAACTGAGCCAAGAGCAGGTGGCATACAGTCCACTGCTATGACCAGAGCTGAGCCTAGAGTAGGTGGCACGACTAGAGCTGAGCCTAGAGTAGGTGGCACACGGTCCCCGCCATGACCAGTGCTGGGCCTACAGTAGGTGGTACATAACAATTTGGTGCATTGGAAAACTGTAGATCATCTGAAAATCATTGGGTGCATTTGAAAACGATATGGCACATCCGAAAACCGTTCGGTGCATTTGAAAACAGCACAGCCCCACTCTGTGATAGAAGTCCACTATTGCTCTCATGATAATCATGTAGTCCAAAAAGAATACCGGTACCACATTTTATTATTCGTACATAGGATAGGAGACAGTGCATCCATGCACAGAGGTCATGCTATTTCACACAGCTGGTTCCTCCGACTACCTTGGATCGTTTTGATAATTCCGTGTTTACAGTATTGGAAGGAAGTGTAACAGGAGACTGAGTCCTTAGTGGGACTTCTTCTGTTCGATGGCTTTGTCCCAGTAGATCTTGAAATCGCCAGCCTTTCCCTTGTCGTCAGCGGCTGGAAGGAAGGAAATAAAAAAATTTAGGAGTGTAAACGCCAACTTCAAGGCCTCTTAACTTTCGCACTGCTTTGTGCAGTACTCGGCATTGCTGTTTTTGAGGCGCTGGCTCACACTGGGTGAACCGAAAAACACAGCATTCCAGACAAGTTGATATGTGGAGCCCTAAGCCAACAGCACACCAGGCGATATCGCTAGGGATCTGCTCGCCACCGAGCAAAATTGGCCATTGATGCCAAGTGTGCACTGGACAATGATGCGTGGAATCGTCTCGCCAGCGATGCTTGCCCAATAAGCTGATATCGCCTTGTTTGAAGTGGCTGGTGAGAAGATCGGTGGCGATTAGATCGCTTGCATATTGCCTGATGTGCTGCTGGCTTTACACAGTATATGGGAACAATGGTTAAACAGGCCTTTTCGTTTGACGGGCGCGAAAATGCATGCGCCTCGCAAACAATAGAAATTCTATTGTTTGCGAAGCGCAGGCGTTTTCGCGCCCGTCAAACGAAAAGGCCTGGTTAAAGGAGCAGGGTAATTTGACTGCCGACGTAGAGGGAGCCACCTAGCGGCAGTAAGACGAACTACATGTACAAAAGTGCATTACAAAATGTATGTAGTAAATTAGGTCAATTCGCCGACAACGTAGTTAGTCCCTGGGTTGGAGAGTGGCGCCGGGTGTCGAGAAATAGTGGCAATACCGTGCTCCTTTAAAAATGGTTTCACGGTCACGAACCCTTTGTGAAGCCTTTGTGAACCAGTGCGTCCGTGTGACCATGTACCTCTATGTAATCGCAGCCTGGCATCGTAGCCACTACCCTTTACGCTACACCTGAACACCATTGCTGTTAATGTTGCTCATTTGCATTTACATGTACATCAGTTCACAGTTACTTTAGATATCCTGGGAAACACTTTTAACAAGTTCATTCGATAGGCAATCGCTAGATTAGCTTCTCATGTTTTTATTTCCATGTACACTTTAATCTCTCCAAGTTTTCCTGATATGCAAATCAATGAGAGTCTGAACATCAATGATCTGTTTTCCACATTAAGAAGTCACTGATGTGCATATTGAAAGGAATTCCAGGCCCGTTGGAAGGTATTGTCGATCTTTTGAATTCCTGTTGATAATGCGCTTGTCATGACAGGATTGATCGCTATAGGTGTCTGATTACATGAATAAACTTCAAACTTTCTTCGCCTGTACCATAGCAAGGAGGGTACGGTATATTCAGTAGTACCGGTGTAACATCTGCCAGTGTTCCCCATCTGTGAGTGTCCCCCTCCTATTGTCTGACGGAATAAGTGGTGACTTGACAATAGAGGACACGCAGAGAAACATGTCGATCTCTCTGCCAGCGTTTCCCCAAACAATAAGGGGGACATACTGACCCACAGAAACACTGGCAGGTACAGCACCTGCCTAAAACCAAGCGTTCTCGCCTCGTTGACCAACGATAACTTGAGTTTGAGGCCCGTGGTCTGAGTGTAACGGTACGGTAGTGGGGAAGATACTTGCAAAGTACACTACAGTGGACCCTTTCTGTAAAGCACACCTCTGGGACTGACAAATACTGTCCTTAATTGAGAAGTGTCCTGATTACAGAGGTCAAAATGAATAGAAATGTCAAGTGTGGGACTGAACTTCAGTGTCCTCAATAGTGCGGTGTCCTCCTGGCAGAGGTGTCCGCTAACTCAGGCCTTTATATTCCCCCAAATTAACAACGTTTAACGTCGGAGCCCAAATTAAGGGCGCCCAAATTTGAGTCTTGTTTTACATTTAAATGGGAATCTCAGATGCCTGGAAATGGCATCTTTTATCCTCTATTTTCGAAAAATGTTCTAATGAGGGGGGAAACCCCCCTCGCCCTCCCCCCAGATCGCGCCTTCAGCACTCTGATGGGGACCTTTGGCCCAATACCACCGTCAACAGAAATAGCCCAAATTAGGGAATATAGAAACACTGGCAGGTACAGCACCTGCCTAAAACCAAGCATTCTCTCCTCGATGACCAATGAAACTTGAGTTTGAGGCCGCTGGTCCGAGTGTAACGGACGGTAGTGGGGAAGATGCTTGCGAAGTATATTACAGTGGACACTTTCTGTAAATAGGACACCTTAGGACTGACAAATACTGTCCTTAATTGAGAGGTGTCCTGATTACAGAGGTCAAAATGACCAGAAATGTCCAGTGTGGGACTGAACTTCAGTGTCCTCAATAGTGCGGTGTCCTCCTGGCAGAGGTGTCCGCTAACTGAAGTTGCACTGAAGAGCGAACAACACCTTTGAGAATGACAGTTACTGTCCTTAATTGAGAGGTGTCCTGATTACAGAGGTCAAAATGAATAGAAATGACTCTTTTGGGCTGGAACTGCAGTGTCCTTAATAGAGAGGTGTCCCCATGGTAGAGGTGTCCGCTAAGCCCTACCTTCAAAATCATCCAAAACTGATCCAAGAAGATTCCACTCGTCTTCTGTTAATTCATTTCTCTTATGGATTTTACCTGAAATCAACAAGCCAAATGGAATCTGGGTATAAAATCGACAAAACAAACTGAGTGTCTGGCAGGTGGCTAAAATAGGTTCCGTGGGGTCAATGACTGCACTGAAATCGACTGTCAAATGTCTTGATGAAATTTTCAAAATGTTGAGAGCTCAGCACCAAATACGACATTATTGCATCTAAAAACAATACATGTATATGTATTTGGTCTACAAATGTATAGCAGGAGGAAACCAGAGTGCCCAGAGAAAACCCACATTGTCAAAGAGTTGCCCCCTCTAGACGATTCTCGAATTCGCAGATCTGCGCACTTCCGCTGAAATCGCAACCACAACTCGATCTGAAACCAGCTGATGTGACGCCATCCATGATTCAGCAATGGTCGAATCTGACGCAACGTCGTCGACGTCACTGTCATGGGGTTGTCTGCGTCACATCATTCAGTTTCAGANGGGTGAGCACATGGTCCATGGACCATTTCATTTTTAGGTTATCATCTTTGTCAATAACCCATTTTACACTAGCCCGGTTGAAGTGTGCCGAGCTTGACCCGGATTGAGCCCGCTTTGAAATTCAAGCGGGACAAGCCAATAGACTCTATCACTCCAAAAGAGCGCAGCACCTGACGGGGTCAGCGTCATCACGTCCCGCACGTCGTTGCTCAATGCAATGACGTGACTCGAAAAAAAATCCGGTTGTTTCAGCGGTCATGACGTCGTGAAACAATCTGATTTTTTTTCGTCTCGCCCCAGGACATCATGAGATGACGTGCGGGACGTCATGACGCTGACCCCGTCAGGTGCTGCGCTCTTTTGGAGTGATATCGTCTATTTCAATACACTGCCATTTGGTCTTGGGACAAGCAGCTGGCTCGACCTGTTTACGCCAGGTGTGCACTGGACAACGCTGCATGGACTCTTCTTGCCAGCGATGATCAACCAATATCAAACAATACCAAAGCTGATATCGCCGAGTCTGCAGTGGCTGGCGAGAAGATCGGTGGCGATTAGATCGTTTGTGATATCACCTGGGGTGCTACCCGCTCTTTAGGCCTAATGGTCAACAGTCAACCTCAAAGGTCCCTTCCAAACAGGCAGATACTGGTGCAGATTACAAAAATTTGAGAATGCGCTGAATATTCAATGTTATGTAGTATACTAATGGCAGGCTCCTCATTTTGGGCCTACCTTGCTCGTTCTCATCTTAGGGGGTGGGGGTGTCGGAGGGTCTTGCTCCTTAATGTACCCCCTGAAAAGTACCTGATGTGAAGAATGGCTCAATGAACGTTTTTCCTCTGCCTGGTTTGACCTTGACCCCTGAGGTGACCTTTGAGGAAATATGCGTGCATCCCGCGCCCCAGCCGGTGCAGCCAAACACAAAACCTAATCGTTTCCTTGCCGCCAGTGGGAGGGCGCTGCTGGTCAAGACACATGCTGCTAGTATCACCGTCAGGGCACACAGTGTCGGAGACATCCTGAAAGAGAAAATGAAAAAAGTTTGACAATTTCGTCTGGAAGGTTGAGGGCCATGAAATATCTGTCTTGGAAAGTGCTAAGTGTCTTGTCGTCCACGCACTTATTCCTTGTGGAAACCTGGTGGAATCGGCCTCAGGGTCCCCGCCAGAGGGTACTTTGGGTACAAATATAGTACCCTAAAGAAATTTGAGGGAACGATATAGTACCCTGAAAAAATCACTTCAGTAATGTTTTTCTTAAATTTGTTACATTTCAAATGCAACTTTCATGCAGAAGGAAGACTAATTTTGCATTTTGGAGTGTAAAAAATGACTCTGGAGNCCCCCCCCCCAGGTCGTACCCTGGAAAAAAATCCTGGCGGAAACCCTGGGCCTAAACACCCTTCTGTTGTGAGGTGGGTTCAGGCATCTTGTCTAGGGCCGTGGAGGTTCAACCCAGTGCAGGGGGGCTTTTTGTCCAGTGAATGCAAAGTTGCTCAGGGGTGTCTGAAAAGCACAAAATCACTATTATACGGTCAGTAAAGAACTGAAGTCTGGTAGCAGATGGTCCTGGGAGATTCTTGCTTGTGTAGCCGTGGTGTGCCAGTTGTACTGACGGTTGTCAGGCCAATGACCAAGACTGGGGTGGCCGCATAGAAACTCCGCTAGCGCTAACGGAGCGGAGGCCATCTGCCGATAGTGCTGTACATTTTTGATCCATTTTAACACCGATAGGCTGTCGAAGCACTACCGGAGTTTCTATGTGGTTACCCCTGGTCTCTAGATAACTCGGGACCAGGCATGACCCCAGGTGATTCTCTGTGCCTAGACCTGAAAGAGTTAAGACACCAATACCATGAGTCAAGAAAATAGTTTTGAATGACAAGGACATTCAAATCCCCTGAAATTTTTTCATTCAGTTTTTTTGAAGTGACTGATGAGCTTTGAACTTTGGCTTTGAACCAAGAATTTCTGAAACGTACAATGAATTCATGAGAGGATTAGTGCCTTGAGAAATTGACATGGTAATTTCCGTCAGGATAATGGAGGACAATCTGACACCTGTCAATGCTGAAATCGACTGGTTGATGCCATCATCAAATAGATTATCTCCCGAAAAAGCAACATTGAATGAAATGCAGCATAGCTAACAAAAAATTTAATGCAAACCTGATATTACAGTGTTTTATATGTGGCGGTCACCCAACTAGTGTTGCTGAACTTCTAGCTCGGGGGGCCAACGCCCAACCACAAGGTCAACAATGCCCATTCCCGACTAGGGCAACACCCAACCACTAGACCAATGTCCAACCACTAGGCCAACAATGCCCAACACTATAGGCCAACACCCACCCGACTAGGCCAATGTCCAACCACTAGGCCAATGTCCAACCACAAGGCCAATGCCCAACCGGATTAGGCCAGTGCCCAACCACGAGGCCAATGTCCAACCACGAGGCCAGTGCCCAACCGGATTAGGCCAATACCCAACCACGAGGCCAATGTCCAACCACTAGGGCAATGCCCAACCACGAGGCCAATGCCCAGCCACGGGGCCAATGTCCAACCACAAGGCCAATGCCCAGCCGGACTAGGCCAACGCCAACCACGAGGCCAATGCCCAACCACAGGACCAACAACGCCCAACCTGACTATGCCAATGCCCAACCTGACTATGCCAATGCCCAACCACTAGACCAGTGTCCAATCCAACCAGTCAACCGATGCCCAACCACTTGGCCAGTGCCCAACCCGACTAGGCCAAGACCCACTCACTAGACCAGTGTCCAACCACTAGGCCAACGCCCAACCACTTGTTCCTGAGGAATATCCTGCAATCACGAGACACAGCCACGAATACCGCTGAGCCATCAGACGGACACTGCATAGTTTATGGTTGTGCCATTTCAACTAATGCTGTGCCAAATATGGCTGAGGGTTGTTTGTCTGTCTGTGCCTCACCGTAGGGAAATTCTCTCTGGCCAGTGGGTTACCCCATGCCGTATTCAGGGGGTACAGGACATGATGGAGGACCATCAATATTTTCTGAGGGTGACCTTGCCTCTTTGACCTCACTCCAATCAGGCCTCCTGTAATGCCCCCAAAGCCATCTGAACAACTGCAGACAGATTAAGTAATCACTCCAGAAGCAAGTCGCTGACCCTGTCGTCCAAAGCGTCATTTCCGCTGAGACAGTTACAGGATGCGAGGGGAAAAACGTTGAGTTGTTTATTGACTCTACTTGCCCTTATGTACAATTGCCTGCCAGCGAGGCAAAAAATCTCCACAGTCTACGAGAAAATATCGATAAGGTAGCATCAGAATTCTGTCCTGAGGCAGAAGCTTCGGGTACAATGATTGAAAAAAAACGACAACATGGTAATATCCGTCGCCACAAAGGATGATAGTGGGGTAATGTGGGGGTGATCTGAGATGGAGTGGGCAACGTTGACCAGGCGTAGGATATGGGATTTCATTCCCTCGCCACGTCCGTCGCTTGGGACAAGCCATGTTGCCTTGTACCTTGTGCCTTTACAAGGGCAAGTAAAAGATCCCATCCAAGTGAGGAACATGAGTAGCTTGAGATGACCTCTTCTGTACTTACCAGGGCCAATAACGCTATGGCTTCAACCCTGACGGAAAAATCTAATACAAATACAAATTGAACCCATAACACGAGAGGTGGTAGGCATCCATGTTTCCACTACACCACTCTCACACAAATCTGTTCTGGTGAGAAACACCTTGAACAAACCCTGAGATGACACGCAAAACGGATGACAGCCATAAAAAACCGTTCGAAATCCTTGAACAAGGTCTAAAACAAGCGGCTTAATGATCATTCAACGCAGAGTAAAGATTTGCTTAAGACTCGTTGAAATGAGGTACGACACTTAAGATTTGCACAGCGATCGCTTAACGATCTCATCACATCGAGGAATAAACATGATTGAAAGTGGTAAACCTTGGAGATAATGTGGAGAACATCTTTTATCATGGGAGGGTATTGAAGAGGATGACTATAGAGGTTCTTCACATGACGTCACAGCTCCAAATATCCGCCATATTGGCCGTCAAATGATGCAACGTCACAGCATCAACACAGCGTTTTTGACGTGGTTTGTACGTTGTCGGCATTCATCGGACCTCTTCTACACTGTTCTACAGCAAGCCGTATGGACGATTCGCTTTGTTTTCAGCACGGTTTTCACACCAGACCAACTACTTACATGTATGCTCAGAAACTGTGAGAGGTAAAGTGATTTGTNAATCTAATACAAATACAAATTGAACCCATAACACGAGAGGTGGTAGGCATCCATGTTTCCACTACACCACTCTCACACAAATCTGTTCTGGTGAGAAACACCTTGAACAAACCCTGAGATGACACGCAAAACGGATGACAGCCATAAAAAACCGTTCGAAATCCTTGAACAAGGTCTAAAACAAGTGGCTTAATGATCATTCAACGCAGAGTAAAGATTTGCTTAAGACTCGTTGAAATGAGGTTCGACACTTAAGATTTGCACAGCGATCGCTTAACGATCTCATCACGTCGAGGAATAAACATGATTGAAAATGGTAAACCTTGGATTGGAGATAATGTGGAGAACATCTTTTATCATGGGGAGGGTATTGAAGAGGATAACTGTTGGGTGACCTTCAAATGAGTTGATGCAAAAGGACATAATAGACGATATCACTCCAAAAGAGCGCAGCACCTGACAGTAACTACAGCGTCACGACGTCCCGTACTCATTCCACGACATCTTGACTTGAGACGATGTCATGATCGCTGAAACTAGTGGAGGTTTTTTGAGTGACGTCACGGCGTTCAGAATGGGGCAGGGGACGTTGTGACACTGAAGGCCTAGCTAGCTACCGTCAGGTGCTGCGCTCTATTGGAGTGATAGAGTCTATTGTGTGGCGGTCAAGGAAAACCCATCAGATGTCATTGAATGATCAACAAGGGCTGTCAGATTGCCTGTGCATTGATCTGCTACTGTTTACCTGTTACGTAGTACATTTCAGTTATTGAAATGTGCCATTTAGACTTTCCTCAAACATGTCAAATGCGACATCCGGCGGGTTTTCCTAGACCGTCTCACAATTTTAGGAGGTGTAGTAAGAATATCGTGCTGGTCAGGTCTCGGGTTGATACACCAGAATCACAGTTGTAGGTCAAAGAGATCTGGCATTGCTGGGGTCCAGCTTCTCCTGTTGGTGATGGTCAGCATTGCTGACCACACAGCAGGCTGTTGATATCTTCGAATAGAAGTCCTGACATGGATGCTTTTGATATGATAATGTCAGAGGAGCTAGATCCCAGTGGCAAAGTGAGATATCTGTGACCTCACAACTGCAATTTTGGTGTGATTCGATTCTTCAGATCCATTCTTCATATGACGAAGACGGTAACTTGCCTTGAAACTGAAAAATGTATGTAATTCTAAAAAAACTTAGGAAATTCATTTGGAAGGTTGAAGTGCTCTATGAGAGCTTTCCAATGAATACCTATTTTATATGGTTTAGGTAATTCTTAGTTTTTTTTCAACACACTTTCCTGTTTGATAAAATGTACGGGCCATTGAACCATCTTTTTTGAAGATGGGGATTTGGCCTAGTGGTTTAAGGCGTGTGCCCCTGAGTGCTGGTGATTGATGCCATATGCGAGGGTTCGTGGGTTTGATTCTGGTAGGAAGCAATGTCTTTCACCTTAGAAACCCGATTTCTATTTCATATTTTTGACAAAATGTACCTGATAATTGAATTTTACACTGTTCCCTTCCTTCATTGTTTTTAGCACAACACACTATCTGAGAAAGTCATCACTCCAACAATTTCACCGGATCTTAGCAACAGGAAGTCCATTATATTTCAAAACGTGGGGGCGCCACACTTCCTGCTTCCAAAACGTGAATGGTACTCTGAAGCAATTGAAATAATGACTTGTGCACGAAAAAAGTCCCTTGAAAATTGTGTTTCCGCTTCTATCTAATCCTTGCCTAAATAATGTGATTACTGCATTATTGGTGATTGAAAAAGAAATTGGGTTAAGGTTGTTGAATAATGTGGAAAAGTGGTTCCATGTTGGAGATTGAACCCAGAACTTCAGTGGTGACTGGCGCTGATGTTTTCCACTACACCACTCTGACAGCCCTTTCACTAAATCAGTCAAACTCGGTTAAGAATCCAAAAATAACCTGAAAAGTTGATAGTGAGTCCAGAACTGAAAATACTGAAAAACATTTAAATATAACACAAATATAATACAGTTGATGTGATGGGTCCAAGAGTTCTCGTACAAGTTCATTTGTTCCATGGCGGCTTCATACCGACACAGATGCACAGGGGGTCCAGACCCCCTGCCTGATAGCCGAGTGGTTATCACATCTGCTAAGCAAGCGGCAGGTCCCTGGTTTGAATGCAGCCTGGGCCGTCACATGGGAAGCCGTAGTGCCTTGTACCTTGTCCCTTTGCAAGGGCAAGTAAAAGACCCCATCCAAGTGAGGAACATGAGTAGTTTGAGATGGCCTCTTCTGTACTACTTACTGGGGCTAATAATGCTACATCTTTGACCCTGACGGAAAAACCAAAGACAATACCCCTGCCTGCCTTATTGACTGCATGTGACCGCCATCCCCCCNCTGATTATAGCCGAGACCCCCCCCCCCACCTGATTATAGCCGAGTGGTTATCACACCCTGACCCCAGCGTGATAGCCAAGTGGTTATCACATCCGCTAAGCAAGTGGCAGGTCCCAGGTTTGAATCCAGCCCGTCCGGGCCATATGGGATTTTATTCCCGGCTCTTCACGTCCGTCGCATGTGACAGTAAGCCATGGTGCCTTGTACCTTGTTTCTTTGTAAGGGCAAGTAAAAGACCCCATCCAAGTGAGGAACATGAGTAGCTTGTGATGGCCTCTTCTGTACTTACCAGGGCCAATAATGCTATGGCTTCAGCCCTGACGGAAAAATCAAAATACAAATACAATCTATCCAGGCTTTCTGACCACCAGTCTCAACCCCTCCCCTGCCCCCCTCCCCACCCTGTAAAAATCCAATGTGATGGCATGTGGGCATCTATCCAATGTATCTGATCTACCACCGTACATTCTCGGCATTCAAATCGTCAAAGAGCAAAATGCCGTGAGGGAATAAATGAGAAAAAAAAGAATAAAACTTCCAATGATTTCATCGTGTTGGCAGACAACCTCATTGTTTTCAGATAATAGAAATAATAACAAAAGATATTTTGCTCCGAGGACTTAGATTGAAATCCCATCTTATCATCTCGCAAGATTTTCATTTTGTATTAAATATGGAATGGCCCTGAAACAAAGTGTCGATTAAAAAAGTGAACTTCTGACGTGAGAATGTTGATAGCTTGATTAAAAGTTCCACACGCAAGGAATGCAATTTCTGAACTTGTTCTTTTGGGTTGTGATGTAAAGAATTCATAATATTAGGACGTGCTGAAAGACGATTTGTGGTCAGGGCTTGTACTGTAGACGTTGCAAGACTTGGCCACGGCCAGGAACCAAACTGCCAATGGTCTTTTGGTCGTAAACGGGCTTACAGGTCGACATTGCATCTTGAAGCAACCTGACGCAGATAAAAAAACCACCACGCGCAGGTCGACATTTCAGCGATTGAGAGGAACTTGGAGCAACTGGCAGTTACCTTGAACAGCCTGCTCATGTTGACAGCATGTCTTCCATGCCCTCGGTCCATTCCAACAACTAGTCGCCGGAAAGTATAACACATGGACAACTCGAAGCAATTCGCGGCAACTAGTGGATCCGGCAGTTGCTCGAAGAGGCAGGCGTGCTCAGGTCGACAAAATCGGCAACTGATCAGTCACTCCGAGTTGCTTCCATCGCCGGAAAGCAAGTTGCCGCGAGTTGCTTCAAGACGCATTGTGGACCTGTAAGACCCTTAATCGATCACTAGGCCCAGTGGTTCAAGTCAACCACAGTATAAGGCCTTCACCATGTACAGTTAAAATTATACGTAGCTATTGTACTTTTCAATGAATACCTATGTAACAGGGTTTCTATATAACACCAGAAACACCTTCACATAAGTATTCATTGGAAAGCTCTCAGTGAGTACTTTCCAATGAATACCTTTGTGACCAGGTTTCGATGACATATCAGAAACATCACATTTAATTTTCTTTTTTTCGTGAAATTGCCGCTGGCGGTAAAAGGGTTAATATGATGACAATTGACAACCGTACGATCAAAACAAGTCGATAATGAAACGTGTTATGGCGTGTGAGAAATAATCAGACAGTCATCCCATTGATAGTCTCCATATAGCACCTCGGGCGGGAATTATATGAGAGACGGGACCGCGATTCTGCTGCGGTTTTCTTGCGAAGACCTCCCTGCCGTGCTACATACTCGCTGGCCGCCGGCGATCGTTAATGAGTGCGAGTACGGTGACGGTAGTCATGATAGCAACCATCGCAGAATTATCTTGTCAGATTGAAGGAGTTGTCACGCTGTGAAACAATCGCGAGTGATGTTAGTGGCACTTTTAGGGCCATATTTTAGAACGTTCCTTACCATTAAGGTCCACCTTAAATCTATTGTTCTCGATGGTTTTACAATAGACTTAAAGTCAACCTTAACGTCAAGAAATGTTCTAAAATGCGATCCATTGTCTGGGAAAGCAAGGAATCCAGAGTTGGCCTAAACTCATCCGACCCCCAATTTGAGCAGACGGCATCTTCAGTTCAAGTTTTCTCACATCCTGTGGTATTGATTGAAAAATATTTGAAGAAAGTTTGTTCCTATCAACCATCTGAAGAATATTTCTTCAACTTCTGTCCAATTTGTTCCCAAGGATTGCACTTCCAGTACGAGAGAAAGCACGGAATCCAGAATTGCCTCATCCACCCACCCCCCCAAGTCGAGCAGACGGCATCTTCTGTCAAGGTTTTTTCGCATCCTATGGTCAATGGAACTAATTGAAAAATATTTGAAGAAAGGTTGTTCCTATCAACCATCTGAAGAATGTTTCTTCAAATTTTTTCGAATTCATTCCCAAGGATTTTAGAAATCTCCTTTCACAGAGTCCAGCAGACGGCATCTTCTCTCAAGGTTTTCTCGCATCCTATGGTATTGATTGAAAAATATTTGAAGAAAGGTTGTTCCTATCAACCATCTGAAGAATGTTTCTTCAAATTTTTTTCGAATTCATTCCCAAGGATTTTAGAAATCTCCTTTCACAGAGTCCAGCAGACGGCATCTTCTCTCAAGGTTTTCTCGCATCCTATGGTATTGATTGAAAAGTATTTGAAGAAACATTGTTCCTGTCAACCATCTGAAAAATGTTTCTTCAAATTTTTTCGAATTCATTCCCATGGGTTTTAGAAAACTTCAGCAGAAAATACTGTCTGCTGAAACCTGGGGAGCAGATGAGTTAAGCGAAGGGTGAATGAAGATGATAATGCTTGACCAGGTGGAGAAATCCCGTCAGTGTGACATGTCCCCAGAGATTAGCACGCGATTATTCATCTGACGCTCACGGTGTCATTTCATTGTCCAGTTGTATAGAAACTTCGATCATGTTGTCAGCATGACCAATTGGTTATCAACTATGTCCCGTTCAATTACATGCCCAACTTGTTACAATCTTAGCCATGTTCGCTGATGAATCGCAAGATTCCCCCCCCCCCCCCCCNTAACAATGGAGAATTTTGACACGATAGTTGTTCGGTCAGTTCCTTAGCCATTTCTTCACACCCATCTAATGGGGTTGGAAAATTCAGGTGCGTTTAGGAAAAAATCAAAAAGTTGGAGATCCTCCTTGTCCTAGTAACCCTTCTCCACATCTGTGACATCCTGCGGGGGGGGGGGGGTTGAAATGAGCAACAAAACATCCGGACTTACAGTGCTTCACGTTTGAAATCTGCAGGAGCTCAATCAGTTGAGCTCCTCAAAGGCTCGAGGAGAACTGTTCACACTCGTGAAGGAGAGCTGTTCACACTTGCGCCCGAACTTCAAGGATGCCAAGGTCAATCGAGCTCCTCAGCACAATTTTATGGGGGCGTGAGCGTGATTGCGCCCGTCTTATGTGAAGCACTGGACTTAAGTCATCCAGGGGCGGTTTCAAAATAACCCCCATTGGAAAAATTTTTGAAACTGACCATGAAAAGTCAAACATGCCATTACAATCATTTAAAATGGCCGTACAATAATCTTTCAACAAAATATTCGAAAACGACTATGCTTCTATGCTGTACCCGTCGTCACTTCTCAAAATCATATGAAACCACTGTTCACCCATTGGCGGCAGTCTCTGCCATCGCTGCCGAGATCCGTTATTAGCTTCCCTCGAGTCCATCAACCCCTCCACTGGTCCTCTTGACCCGTGAGTACCAGACAATATATAATGTCATCATGTTTATTGAACATACTTCACTCTCCTTCTGATCTTTTACTTCCTGATGATGTTCTGAAATTGCCCGTCACACGGTCTTAGCTGTAGCTGATCTGAGTGGCCCTGTCTAGGCTATGGTAGAGGTGGACATTGTTCATGTGCAAAGATGAAGAGATGTATGCAGGGTTAAAGGGACCCTACAGACAGCCTCCTCATACAGGCACGTGTCCAGGATTTCGAGCAGAGGGGGGTCTAGGAAAGCCCGAGGAAGGTGTCCCCCTTGGATTGGAAATTTTGTAAAATCTGCACACCGAAGACACCATTTCCCAGCATTTCAGCCAACATCTACTTGCCTCTCTCCCTTTTATTTATGTAAAAAAATCTATGGTCTGCACGAGCAGGGGGTCCGGACCCCCCCTGGACATGCGCCTGTCATAGGCGTTTGATGTGCTGATTGCACCGGTCAGGTGGCCTGAGAATCTAACTCTGATATGTATTGCAAGTGAAATACACTAAACATCAACATTTGAGCCGAAATCTGTAGGTTGTCAGTTGCTAGCGCCACCTGTGATGAAGTGACCGCACTGATATGAGCCTAATAGCTAACTGCCTATAGGGTTCCTTTAAATCCTGGCGGAGACACTCCTGGATGTCTGGTCAGCGTTGGGAACTGTTTACACCGGCGTTGAGAGACTTGCAGGGATTTCGGCAGAAATACTTTTGAGCAGACGACATCTTCAGTAGCAGACGACGTCTTTTTCGACACAATTTTTGTCTGAAGGGCAAGATTTACTGAAAAAAAATTGAAGAAATATTGTTCATCTAAACGATCTGAAGGATGTTTCTTCAAAAGTTTTTAAAATTATTTAGTGTTTAGCGCAAAACCAACAGCATAAAAACTGCTTTGTCGTGCATGCTCGGCTGAGAATCTCGTTAGCCTTAAGATTTGTGCCGACACCCTAACATTATCGCGGCGATACCGGTGAGTCCTCCGAATAAAACACCTGCTGACGAGCGGCAAAAATCCCATGCGGGAAAATTTCCATCCCTTGTGGTGAAAGGAAAAGATAAATTGGACAATTTACCATCCTGATGAATCTAATCGAGACATTCCTAACATTGTTTTAAACGCATTCTGCATGCGGGAGCATCTCGCTTGGAAATCATGACATCAATCTTTCTAAGATATATCGTTTACGCTGTCATCGCTGCAGCGGGCGCTGTTACACCGTTTGATACCGTGTGCGATACTCGGGGGAAAAAAGTATTGATTTACCAAACTCATTAACTTGGAAAATCAACGTTTTTGTGTCTCTTTTTTTCGGTGGTCTTTGTACGCTTGCGTCTTCTTCTTGTGGTTGTTGGTATTGCGTTCAGATGATTAGCTTCAAAGGAATTTGTGATATTGCCTAATGAAATTCCCACAGTGTATTCAGCATGTTTTGGGTGCCGTGGCAGAATTGGCGTTTCTTTCTGGGTACAGAGGATGCACAGGGATTCTGGTTGTTCTGTTTGTCAGCCTAAAAGCCGTTTTAGATGATATGTTTGCACGAATCACCTGCATGCGATTTTGTGACACTTGATGCAAGTACTGGTACGTTAACGGGTGTGCCCTGTCGGCAAAGATGAAGGGCCGTGGTTGATCTAGTGAGCCCATGTGACCAATATCGACCAGTTGGCTATTGCTAACGACTTCCATTCGAGGCCACACACTATCAGGGCACGTTGTTATCCTACACGGCCGCACCCAAGCCCGCATGCACGTTAGTCGCATGGGTCATAAGAAGCTCACGCAGCACCACTTCTGAGGAGCGGTCTTGCCACAGGTGGACGACATCTTGTCAGGCTGGATATTTCAGTACGTGAGTCGCTTGGATCATAGTCTTCAGTCTTCACTCCCACAGGGTGTGGCAGGTCTTGCCACATACAGACATCTCGAAGTACCACCTTGTCAGACTGGTTGTTTCTGCATGCAACAAAGTCGCTTCGGTCATGGACTCTGACGCACTCACAGAGAGCAATCTTGGGGACAACTGTATGCAGAAAACCCCATGTCTAGTTCAGAGTGGCATCGAGGCTGTCAAGTTGATCTGGGAGATGCCAAGTTCACCTAAGAACTGTCAGACACGTGAAGAATTGGAAAGTCTTCTGCTGCCTGAACCATACCCGGACTATATACCCTCATTGGTCTTTCATGGCTTGACCATGGTGAAACGAATATTAGTCATCAAGATGTGTTTTTTTGCCGGGAGGAAATTCCTGGCAGTTGGGCAACCTTCTGAACGAACTTACTGGAGACTCGCGCTTACAGCAGGTGCTAAAACAAGATAAATATTCCCCTCGACAACCGGATATAACAAACTTTTGTCAAATGGTTCAAGTTAATGATCGTCCATTCTGCTCGGTTACGAATGAGAAATGAGTTATAGGTCCGGCGAGGGTTGAGCTTATGACAGTTGTGTACGGTCACGGGGGTATCCATCCCGTCTGATATATTTTCGTTCCGATAGTGAAGCTCTGCTGGGATTTTTGGACGATTGAGATAAAGTTGGAATGAATGTGTTTTAGTGACGTTTGTCAGATCGGGGTGGCTGTGGGCTCAACTTCGACCAATGCCGCAGGAAGTTTCTTTACTGGTGAGAGATGTGGTGCGTGGGTGGCCTACGTGCTGAAGGGTGCGAGACTATTGCCTGGTTATCTTCTACACGCTGGAGCTTTTGCCAGCTGGTCATTCCTCTAGGAACTTCGCCGGTGAGATGTTGTGCGTAGGTGGCTGACAACTTCGACTAGTGCTGTTGGTTTGTTGGACCAGACCTACTTTGATCAGCCGTCATCTCACCAATCATCAGTGGAGATACGGTATATCATTGAGGGCAGAAGGGCCAAATGGTTTCACGTTCAAGGAAATTTGGTAGGCAGGTTCACCTCACATCCGGTCAGTTCTCTAGGTGGGGGTCAGGTCAGGTGTGTCACTCTCCGTGATTGGACAGTGATTCAATTACCAGTGCATCAAACGGACAACGTGGTTATGAAAAGTCTTCGTTTGAGATGGGTTTTTGCCAAGGACTGCATTCCATTGCGTTCAGAAACATCTACGAAATCAAGAAATGCGTCTCTTTGAGATCTTTTTAAAGTATTGGTATATTTGATCTGTCAGTTGCTGCCTTCGTGCAAAAACGTTCCAAGATATGAACAGAGCCTGGCGTGGTCTTTGACGCTAGCCTATCTAGAGCGTGGGTGGCGTGGTTTTACAAAAATTACACAAAGTTGTAAGATTACCAAGTCTTGAAAAAGTCGCATCAAACAGATCTTGGGACTGGGTTTGCTTTTCTGTGGAATTTGCGACTTTGTTTCTGTTTGTCTTCTTGTTGCTTAATAACATGGTTTCTTTTTCTGATTTCTTCACGTTATCGGCCAGCTTCAGATGAAGTCTTGTTGTCAGAGTCAACATAATCTTTAGAGATCTCACGGAACCCAAATCCATCTGCAAACGGAAGGTAGCTCGTTATGTGTACTGTTGAGATGAGATTGTTTCTGAGTATCGTTGCAGGACGTCGACATCTGCTGCTAGTGACGTCATTGGCAGGAGTCTGGACCGAACTCTGGCTGTCAGGTTGGCAGTGTAGGGCAGCAGCCCACCAGGTGATATCGCAAGCGATCTCCTCGCCTCTGCGCACAATAGGAGCTGTGAGCGAGTTGACCACTAGGTGTCACTAGGGCCCAATTCAATGCATCTAGCGGACCCAGTCATTATCGATCGAGCAGCGATCACAATAGATTTCCTGTACATTTGGTCCGCTAAGACTGTGCTGCCATCTGTTAGCAATATGCGCGGCTGACTGCTCCTATTGGCTGTTGACACTGGCGAGAAGATTGACATCAACATAATCTTTTTGAGATCTCGGGAACCCAAATCCGTCTGCAAACGGAAGGTAGCTCGTAATGTGTACTGTTGGGATGAGATTGTGTTGTGCGTATTGTTACAGGACGTCGACGTCTGCGGCTAGTGACGTCATTGGCAGGAGATCAGTCTGGAATGAACTTTTGCTGTCAGCAGCACACCAGGCCAAATCGCAAGTGATCTAGTCGCCAACGATCATCTCGCCAGCCACCACAGACTGGGCGATATCAGTTTTGATATGATTTGATATTTGGCGAACATCGCTGGTGAGAAGATTCCACGCATCGCTGTCCAGGGCACACCTGGCTTGAAAGCCGATTTTGCTCGGGTGGCAAGCAGGGCCGACAGAAAGTCCGACTGTGTGACCGGCGCCTATCAGCAGTTAGTTATAACGCATTTTCCCATTAGCTAAACCGCCGATAGGCACCGAAAGCACTATCGGGTGCTGCTGGCTTAAGTTTGCCCCACAATTCTCTGCTCCTTCGGTTAGATTATCGTCCCTCGTCTGTTAAGGGCTTACGGAACCCTGATAAATCCTCGGTCAATATTATGTACTCTTGGCTACACTAATTGGCTTGATTGTTCCTGACAACCGGAGACATGTCAATCAATTAGTCGGCATGACGACATGACTTGATTGATGTCGCAGCAGTCAGATACCCCTCATTTCCTGCCTGGTTTTTGTCGTATCGGCACCTAATTGCTCCTCTTCTGTTTTTACTTCTCCCTATTAGTTGAAATTCACGGAAGTGGATGACATTTTTCATTGCTCAATAAATCATTGCTATTGACGGGGTGTAAAGGGAATTAGTCACAGCAGTCAAAAATGATACTAAGAATAATTTCACGGCCCACGAAATTCACAATTTCAAAATTACCCCTCGAGAACGGTAGTTTCGAACGCCGAGAACGCATCCCGTGTTGGGCCAAGAACGTGTTCTTCTCAACCCACCGCTGAGTGTGAGTGAGAAGAACACGTTATTGGCCCGACACGGGTTGCATTCTCGGCGTTCGAGACTGCCGGTCTCGAGTTAAGTCAGCAGCTACATGAACTGGGTCAGCACGAGTGTTGTCAAGAACGGGGATTCGAATACGCCCCTTGACTGGCACGACCAGCTCTCTTTAATGTCACTACAATTTCACCGTTTTATTTCTGCACCGAAATCAACATCAAAACAGAATGCTATGTGATGTCATGCGGGAAATTGAATATGGTGGGAGGCAATTATGTGAAAGCTCGGCAGGAAATTACAACGGTAAACACGCCAAGGTGATGTCGCGTTTTCCATTCCCATAATGCATCAGGTGGATTGAACCGTGGATTTTTGTTTGGCTTTGTCTGATTCATTCTCAGTCGTTCACAGATTGTTTCCAAATTTACTTTTAAAACGAGACATAACTGTCACTCCAGATTACATCAGTTGTCTGTATTGACGAATTCTGTTTTGGAAAAGTAAAAAGTATTGTAACTTCACCCTGATATGACTGTCTTTATGACAGGCGTCACAATATGTTCATTCAGGTGATGTCAATTTCACAGATCAGAGATTATGTGCTGTGACTGGTAATCAAATCAGATGTCTTGTGTTCTTTTAATTTCATTTTGATGGAAACTTGTTATGTTGATAAGATATTAATTAATAAAATGTTTGTTGGTGTAAAATTTGTTGCATGGGTAGCAAAGGTGGATGTTGTTTTATTGGTACAAATGATTAGCTTGGCTGCATCTTGCCCTGACAAGATTCCAGTCAATCCTACCCTTGCTCAAAAGAGCATAACTTGAAAGGCGTACACCGCGATATGTCAGGCTTTCACGACTTGGGTTTTTGTGATTTTCTGGTGTTGTAGAGAAAGATTGATTGTACGAAAGTTGTTTACCAAGTACATGTAGCTAGTTCGTTTGGCCGCAAAATGAATTGACTTTAGTGAAAGGTCAATTTGCCCCCCTTGCTGCTGATCCTTTATCTTTGTGGTGCTTGGCCCCTTGCAATATTGCCAACCCACAACCTACACCAAAATCGCAGTTGTGAGGTCAGGCATTGCCAGGGTCCAGCTTCTCTTGTTGCTGATGGTCGGCATTGTTGACCACACAGCAGCAGGCTGTTGATATTTTCGAATCGAAGTCCTGACACTTGACGCTGGTTAGGTCAGAGAGGTCTGGCATTGCCAGGGTTCAGCTTCTCCTGTTGGTGACGGTCGGCATTGCTAACCACACAGCAGGCTGATGATATCTTCGAATCGAATTCCTGACACTTGATGCTGGTTAGGTCACAGAGGTCTGGCATTGCCGGGGTCCAGTTTCTCCTGTTGGTGATGGTCAGCATTGTTGACCACACAGCAGGCTGTTGATATTTTCGAATCAAAGTCCTAAGAGTGACACTTTTGATAATGTTGAAGGAGCTAGATCCCAGTGGCAAAGCCAGGTCTCTGTGATCTTACAACTGCGATTTTTAGCCCGCTTGGCCGCAAGGCCCAGCAGGGCTTATGCTGTGGTTGGGGTCATTGAGTGGTGGTCTGTCGTGCGTTAGTACGTACGGCGGTACGGCGGTACGTCCGTAAACTTTTGGTTTGTTAGCGCTCTAGCGCCTTTAATTTTTGACGGATCTTTTTGGTCTTCAGTGGGTGTATATATGGGCCTAAGATCTAGGTCGAGTTCGATTTTGAGCACGGTTGGATTCCTATTTTGGCCCCTAGGGGGCGTTTTGTGAAAAATTTCAAAGGGCTATATTTTGATAATGGTTTGAACTATTGTGTTGAAACTTTGTACTCATGTACCTCTAGGTTATAGCAACTTACACAAACAATTTCGGTGAAATCTGATTCTTGACTTTGCCACTAGGGGGCCAAAACCAAAATCACTGAAAGTGCTATTTCTCCCTAACGAAGAGATGGATTTTTGTCAAATTTTTTTCATGGGTATATCTAATAAGGATACATAAGATAGTACAAGATTTTTTTATTTGACCTACTTTTCAAGGTCACAGAGGTCAAAGTTTGTCTGGAATTACGAAATTGGCTCTTTTTGTAATGATTTGACTTATTGCTTTGAAAGTTCCATTTATATGGCAATTTGGCATGTTTGTACCTAAATGGCTTTTATATGGGGTTGCTGATGATTCCCACCACCATGCTTCAAGCCAAGCGGGCACAGTGCCATTGGCACTATTTTGGTGTATATGACTTGATACATTTCATCTTGATGCTAGTTGCCCTTTCCACAACTGTTCATCGTGCGTGAAACTAGCACCCCTCGACCTTCGTGTTCAACTCTTCCACGACCATCTTGATCTTCTGAGGAATTCATCTTAGAGATACCATCCTACGGCCTAAAAAATGAGCTCAACTCTGCCCAGGTGAATCATGGATTAAGATGCAGCAGAGAAGCTGAGCATTGATGGGTTGGATCGACCATTTGCAATTCTCGAAACTAAGAGCTGGGATTTACAGAATACATCAAGTATCAAGGATCAGGCTGTTTGGTTTCGTGAGGACTCAACTGGTCTTCGACTGGCGTAATTGACTGAAGTTGAAAAATCAGCAATCCAGTGTGCGTCAGGCTTGGGAGGAGATTGAAAAAGAGGCTGGACGTGTTGTTGATTCAACCAGTTTGTGATATCTGTGGAGTTAAGCTGGTCTGACGACAGCAAGCAGGTTTTGTCTTCTAATCCTGTGGAATGGCCAACAGTGCTGGGATCAGTGCACAACTCATAGAGGAGGGGCAGTGGTTGGAGGACCTCAGTGCTGAGCTGCTCAAGACTGCTGAATGATCAAATCTAACTGGACAGTGGCGCGACTCAGAAAGATGGGTACGCCATTACGACAGCAGGTACAGCCTCTCTCGTCAGATGGTGATGGTGTCTGGGTCATTGCAGCGGCATGACTCATCATGAGGACAGACAGGGGCATGACTCAGGAGAAGCTGGGTAACCAGAACGATAGCAGATATAGCCGCTTGCAGAAGTCTTACGGAATGGCCAGTGATGTCTTGGTCATTGCAGCAGCATGACCAAGGGGCAATGGCCGGAGCCCCTCAAAACACAGGCGTTCACTAGCAGATTCAGTATCCAAAGTCTGGCGGGTTCTGGAGAGTTTGCCAGCATGACTCACCAGGAATGGGATGATGGCCAAGCACCTCACTGCTGAAGCAGCTTCTCTCCCCAAAGTCTGGCACAATGGGCGACAGCTTATTAGTCGATGCAAAGGCATGACATGACGCAAGAGAAACAACAGCTACTTCTACCTCCAAAGGTCTGAAGGAAGGCAAAGAATAACTGAGATAATGGCCCTAGGACCGCAAGCCAAATTCTTGGTCACTACTACGACTGAGGACCACAAGCCAAATTCTTGGTCGTCACTACGACTATAGCTGTGGTTACACTACATAGAAATCCCCGGGCTTTTTGAGCCCGTGTCAAGCCCGGGCCTGAAAAAAACCCGCCTGAGACCCGGCGAGCGTCTACACTACTAAAATCTAGCTGAACTTAATTGCTACGCCCGGCGATAGGGTCGCTACTGGCTCGCACTCTTCACGAAGAGGAGGCGCTAAATTGGAGTGCTGGCTTTTTACCGCGCATGCCCACAAGACACACCGCCTGTCGCGGTGTTCAAGAACTAGACAAAGCCCGGGTCTGTTGCGTCTACACTACTTAAAAAACCCGCAGGAGACGCGGGTCTAAATTAAGCCCTCCAAAAACCCTTCGAAATCGGAGGGTTCAAAAAGCCCGGACTTTTCATCCCTGGGTCTATTAGACCCGCGCTTTTAACAGGTGTAGACAAAAAAAGCCCGGGTGAGACGCGGGTTTTTATGTAGTGTAAACAGGGCTTTTGTGTCCAGGTCCTTGTCTTTGCTTGAAGAGTGCTGACCTTTTAAGCTGGCAGCTGGGGTAATGATTGTTCAGATAAACAGTCATCAGTGGATGACATCCTCCAATAGGACGGCTTGGTCTTGCTCCTTTTCATACACTCGTGTGAGTGGGTGAAGAGGAGTGAGGTAAATACCCCTGCTGTGGGAGGATAGTGGAGGAAGACTTTTCACAAAGTGATGACATTTAAAATTGAATGTCTGGAATTGGGATTTATTTCCGTGAAATGCCATCAACACGAATGATTGAGGTTTCCTTAAACCAACGAGGTTCAGTTTGAAGATTTCAAGTGCTGATGTTGGGACGAAAATAAAAATGACGACAAAAGACGACGGAAATGTCAAAGTATAAACCTGTCACAAACACTAGTCTCAAACAAGACGCATCGAAAGTCTTCGAGATGAGCCACTTGTCAGCCTTAGCGGTTCACTTTTTGCGATGGCGTAATATTGGCTGACAAAAACACCACCTCTTCATTTTATGAATTTGGATTTTTTTCTCGATTAATTGTTGATTGTTTCATCAATCACAATAATCTCGGAATGAATTTATTTTTTACGTAGTTTGTCATCACAGTCGTCTGTCAACTGTGGAGTGGAGAATATCTGATTTCTCTGAGTGAGCAATTTTCATTATAATTTTTAAAAAAATTGATTCGAGAGCTGAGTGCCAAAACGACATTATTAGCTCTGCAGACAACGTTGGGCGAATTTGATATACTGCAGGAGGAAACCGGAGTGTCCCAAGAAAACCTGCGCTGTCACTAGTGTCAGAGAAAGTCACCCTCTCTATCACATGAGTAGAAGGTCAACTGGCGATCGAACCTGAAACCTCAGAGGTGACAGGCACCAATGTTTACATTGCACCACTCTGACAGCCACCATTCTCAAAGGGGCCAATTATTTTATGAGGGCATTCTAATCTAAAGGGACTCCTCTCTGTGGGAGTTTTTCGAACAAGTTTGCTCCCTAAGGGCAAGTTGGCCTTTGAAAACTATGGGCAGTAACCTGCCAATTTGTTTTTACAAATATTTAAGTGGGCAAAGTTGGCAGGCATGAGTTGGGAGTTAGTTTACCTAAAAGGCAACCTGGCCTTTGAAAAATATGGGCAGCCTCCCATCAGCAGGCGCGGATCCAGGGAGGGGCAAACCCAGCCCGTACCCTATTTTTCAGTGACCAACGTTAGAAAAATTGCCCTTTTTCAAAGTGCCACAGAATTGCCTTGTAATTTGTCCCTCAGATGCTGGGAAATCGCACCTACGGCCTTCTAGATTTCAAAATTTTCTGGGGAGAACCCCAGACCTCGCGCCTTGGCTTCACGCCTTTGGGCTTGCCTTCGTCGGTCCCCCTGTGGCCTTCTGTGCCCCCCTTCAAGAATCCTGGATCCGTCCCTGGCCAGCTCACTGTCTTAGACAGACTTCTCTGCGCACGGGTTCGGAGTTGTTTTCCAGTGATTATGGTAATAAAGTGTCGGGCTTTTGTATAACGCTTCCCACTCCAAGTCAGCCTTAAGATGCTTCACATCATAACCCCATATAACCTCGACAGAAAACGTTCTGGGGAACGCAAGGAGCTCATTCAGCGAAGCACTTGATCCTTTCTGACCGGTTGCGAGTATCGAGCAACGACACTTCATCGTGCGACCCTGGGAGACCATGCTCTTCCACAGAATTCACCAAGTCAACGTTTTTATGTGCGTACACACATACATCTCAATCTTCATGTATTTAATATTCATATACCCCATGTATATTACATCGTCCTGTGGTGGTTCCTTGCAGTTCTGAGAAAAGATGCACTTTTGCAAGGACCATATACACCAGAAAGCAGCTTTACCAAGATAAAACGGGTGAATTATGTATCGTTCTATCAAGAAAGAGGTTTACGCAGGATCAGTTTTGGAATCTGTCCTGTAATAACTTTTGAATAATTCAGTGATTTGTGGGAAGATTTTACTGCCTGTCGCAGAGTTGTAATTGATCTATTGTGCGATTTGTAAAATTGGTTAAGATGTGCATTTAGATGCCAAATTTCAGTCCTCTGAATGAATTTTATTACCAAGTTTTCTTGTAATAGTAATGAGCTCTGATGAATCACGGTATCCTGGCTTATTCATACTTGATGTCAGTGCTTTTAACAACGATGATTTGTTCTTTAACAGTGTTCTCCGCAGGGTTCCTTTAAGGCAGGGTGGTATCCTTGAAATTCCAGGTTTTTCCATTACTTTGCAAATCAAGATAGGGTGGTCACCAATCTAAGATAGGGGGTGTAATCGAAAACCATTACAAAATTGGGCTGTAAGGTAGGGTGGCTACTTCTAAAGTAGGGTGGTAACATGCCAAGGTAGGGTGGGCCGCCCTACCTTGGAGCCATGCAGAGAACACTGTTCTTAGTTCTGTTATAAGGAGCAGTTTTTGGACGAAATCCGAAATCCACCATGAGTCTGACGGTAGCATGGTCAGAGTACCCTAATGGATTTGTGATTCAGACACCCCGGGGGCGTATTCGAATCCTCCATTCTTGACCACACTGGTGTTGACCTAGTTCATGTAGTTGCTGACTCAACTGGAGAACAGCAGTCTTGAACGCCGAGAACGCAACTCGAGTCGGTGCAGCACCCTCTGTCATTGAGGCAGTATCTTTCGATGAATCTGGGGTACAAGACTATTGGAGATATGGACTACCTGCCGCTAGTTCTTTATACCCCCATCACACTGAGCTTGTTCTCACTACGTTCTTGAAAATGTTGCCGAGCGGGCTCAAACTGTGTGCGAACGGAGTGGACGTACATGTTGTGGCAACTTTTTACAGTCTTTTTACGAACTTCATGGACGGGAAGGGTGCTCCAGAACTTCGAGGTATTATTTAGCCAACGTTACACGTTCTAGCCCGTTTTACCATTGTTTTAGGACGGGGCAGGACGTTTTGAGAACTACTTCAGTGTGACAGTACCTCAGGAACTTCAAGTTCATGCACTTATTGGGCCAGCCCCAAATGGGCCATTCATTCATTCATGGCAAAGAGCAAAGAATCGTTACGCTGCTGAAGTGATGTCACAATGAGAGCTAATGTATATTGTTCCTGCTAGCTCAGGATTTGTTTCAAAAGTGAAATCGTAACTGTTTAAAGTTAGCAAATGAAACGCTTAACTCCATCACGCTGCTTCCTGTCAGATTAAACTTCAGGATTGGCATGATAGTGTTTATTTTCTCACAAGAAATGCACTTACATTGTCAATAAAATACTGTTGATTGTCATGGTTGCTGAATTACTTGACGGGCAGGATTTTGAAGTGGGAAAATTCGATGAAAACAATGAGTTTGCATCACCGTGGGAATCTGAGGACACAAGTGTGCAGCTCAAGCTCGATGGATCGCTTCAAGCCAGCAGCACACCAGGCGATATCGCAAGCGATCTGACTGCAGAGGCGTGGGTCCAAGGGGGGGGCACCCGGTGCACGCCCCCCTTTCGGCCAAAATATCTGTAAAATTGACCGTGAAATTCTGAAATTTGGAGCAAATCATTGAAATTCACCACAGATTTCAATGTTTCCAGCACAGCGCTCCCCCTCTTTTCCAAAATTGTGGATCCGCCCCTGCCGCATGCGAACAAAATGACCTGTTGATGCCAGGTGTACCCTGGACAGCGATGCTGATGCATGGACTCCTCTCACCAGTGATTCTCACCCAATGTAAAAAAAAGCAAAGCCGATATCGCCTCGTCTGCGGTGGCCGGCGAGGAGATCAGTGGCGAGTAGATTGCTTACGATATCGCCTGGAGTGACTTTATAAGTTTTGTTGAAGATTCTTGAAATCAATTCTGGGCATCAAAAGTGTCACTACTTCAAAACTGTGGTACAACTACTGTTATAAAATGAAGTTAGGATAATAATTGACGACATGTGTGTCCATAATTTAGTGGAATTTTGCGGGAACACCGCAAATCAGTGCCTAGACTTGGTATCGGAGACCATATACCAGTTGATGATATGTAATTTGTTGCCAAAGGGTGTCGGATTGAGAACGTCTGTCCGGTGTTATTACGGTGGAAACCGTGTTATGGTACCTTGATGGAAAAACCAATGAAATTATTGTTCGTAAGACACACAATGGACTCTCGACGCCCTGGAACCATTTTAACGGGAAACACGATCAACGGATTGATTTGTTGATATGAGTGGTGTGACTCGATTAGTGAGTGGATGAAATCGATGATTTGGTGTCTGTCACTGGGTTCAACCGGCGTATCAGGAACCTGTATTGGGTTCCTGAGCAAGCTAAGGTACTCCTCCATGTCAGAGTTGACTCTCAATGACAAATCCCAAATTCCCAGATCTGCGCACTTCCGCAAAAATCGTAAACAGAACCTCGACCTGAAATCAGCTGACGTGACGCAATCCATGGTTCAGCAATGGTCGAGTCTGACGCAACGTCATCGAACTCACTGTCGTCACATGGTCTTGGGTCCTCTGCGTCACGTCATTCAGTGTCAGATGGTTTCAGACCGAGGTTCTGTTTGCCATTTCGGTGGAAGTGCGCAGATCTTTCTTGTTTTCGTCAATTTGGGATTTGTCTTCACCATTGTTGGTTTCCGTACGGCTTTACACTGAGACCATGAGACAAACTGATTGCCCATAATTTTCTACGGCTGATTTGAACCAAGTTGCCCCACTTGTGTAAGAAACACTCACTTAGATGACCGCCTCAGCACCATCTCCCAAACTTTTCTTGGGTTTGCGTTCCACTGGCTCCGCCATAGGAGATAACACGTGGATGATGCTACGTTATGGGCTGAGTGGTGCAGTAGTAACATCATGCAAAGAGCCCAAGTGGTTATCATATCCACTTTAATAACAAGGAGCAGGTCCTGGGTTCGAATCCAGCCTGGGCCAATTGGGATTTAAAAGCATCCTGGCTCTTCACGTGCATCGCATGAGACAGTAAGCCGTGGTGCCTTGTACCTTGTGCCTTTGCAAGAGCAAGTAAAAGACCCCATCCAAGTGAGGAACATGAGTAGCTTGAGATGGCCTCTTCCGTACTTATCAGGGCCAATAATGTTGTGGCTTCGGCCCTGACGGAAACATACAAATACAATACATCAGCACCTGTCCCCTCGGAAGTATCAGGTTCGAACCATGCGTCAAATCAATTGTTCATATGATCAGATAGAGAACCAACGTGATTCTCATTGACCATAGGTTGCCTGGGGATATCTGGTTTCCTCCTACATTACAATACAGATTTTATCTCGGTCGATTCTCTCCCTCCGAAAACCTACGTTACTTCAGTCAATGAACATGATGAACACATACGACATAGTACATACAATCAACCAGCATCTACCTTTTCTCATAAAACGAGAATGCAAGAAATAAAAACTTCTGTTTTTTTCACGTCTCAATTATTGTAATTCATTAAGAAAGAGGAAGAATCTCGGCGTCCTTGATTGAAAACCTGCGAGACCCAAAACAACACCAATCAGTGCTGAGCAGTCGCACGGCGGCCTAATCACCACCCGGACTCAAGTCGTTAGTTTAATTAATTATTCATTTCTGACAACTTGCCGCTCAGTCAGTGCACTAACGAGGGAGATGTTAATTAATTGAGATCTTATGATGTTTTTTGCTTTCGAGAAATTACAATCAATTTAGAAAAGTTATTTAAAGGAAGTTTTATCTGTTTTTTATTATGGGATTGGCATGTCTGAAAAGGTTTCGTTTCTAAAGATAATTGCAGACTCAGTCAAAGGGATTTTTTCTGACAAGTTTTTTTTTGACGGTCGTTACACAGATTTTGTATGACATGCTGTTGCTCTTGTTCATATTCTTTTGGCTATGTCAGATCAACCTTGCGATGGCACAGAACAGGCGCAGGCTGACTTTTCTGGATCACTTTGCGTCTGAGGCACGACAGCGTGGAACAAATCAGTCGCTGATATGGTGTGACATGACTGCAGTTGCGTCTCAATTTACGACGATCGGGATCAGTCGCCGATCAAAAAGATCACTAATCGCGAGAGTTGAACCTATTGAACTTCTGTGTCATCCCGACGGCGTAATCCATTCGCAGTCGACCTGACTCAAGTTACGATTCCCTGCGCGCCTGTTCCACGATGAGCGCACGCAATTTCACTTTTGCGACCTGACCGCAGTTTCTTCACTTGATGCCGACTGTTCGGTTGTAGCACAGGCAATCGTACTGCAACCTGACATCAGCATTAGGTTGTCTAACCCAGACATTCAAGGGAAATCTTTACATACTCCATGGAGGTAGTATTGAGAAGGAGCGAGCACGGCCCTAATCGCTGTGACCACAATTCCACGCCCCCATTGTTTGCCTTTGTTCCCGCCTATTGTCCGGTACGCACGCTGAGCTCCTTGAAGGCAATCATGAATTCCGCACAACTCTCAAAGTGCAGCGCCATCTATAATTGATATCGCGTCGACCCAATCATATTCTTGCGTTTTTCTCCACGTTGGGAATTAGATAACCGGCTATTTCGAAGACAACTCAATTTGGTAAACTCTCCGCTGTATTTTAGTGAAAAAATCATCGAAAAAGACCAATTTCCAATAAAGATATCTACGTTTTAAGGTAAACATGATAATGATAATGATAATGAGATTCTTCG
>NMRB01000109.1:550341-563645 GCA_002633025.1 Notospermus geniculatus
CATCTGACTGTGGATGTTTTCTGGTGCAAAGAACAGCACCAGACATCTGACTGTGGATGTTTTCTGGTGCAGAGAACAGCAGCAGACATCTGACTGTGGATGTTTTCTGGTGCACAGAACAGCAGCAGACATCTGACTGTTGGTGTTTTCTGGTGCATAGAACAGTGCCAGGCATCTGACTGTGGATGTTTTCTGGTGCAGAGAACAGCACCAGACATCTGACTGTGGATGTTTTCTGGTGCAGAGAACAGCACCAGACATCTGACTGTGGATGTTTTCTGGTGCAGAGAACAGCACCAGACATCTGACTGTAGGTGTTTTTTGGTTTAGAGGCCAGTAAGGCAAAGAGACTTACCCAAAACCTCATGCCACAGTGGGATTCGAACCCGGGACCCTCCGTTAGTCGGAGACCTGAACCTCTACACCATCGTGACTGAAATCATTGGTGTCTTCTAAACTATAGAGAGGACATCTGTGACCCTCCACCACAAAACCAGTCGGAAAATGAGCCAAAATGTGCTGAGATGACACCAGGAGATAAAGAAAGAAATAGAATCACTCAGATTTCACAATAGACAGACAATACTGAAATTGACAAATAATTTGGTCCCAACTTGCCAACCTCAGAGCAACTTCGACTAGTTTTGTGGCTGAGGGTCACATCTGTGTTTGGTCCTTGGAAGACAGAGCTATAACTTAGGTATATATAGCAGGAAAATGTGGTTTTGAACAATGGAAACCATATTCACATACAAGTAACAATCCTAAGAATAAATATTGCCACGAGGCGGGCGTACCTGCGATTGTTCGACTAAACAATGATAAAGGCATATTTTGGGGTGAATGTTGAAGAGTTTATAAAGGCCTAAACAGAACCCCATGCAGTCATTTTCTCTCACCATTGTCCTCGTGTGCGAACTTGAAATAAATAGCTGTCGCATTATCGCCATCTGTTAGTAGGCCTATATTTCATTGTTATATACATTGTAAATTTCCGTTTGAAATGATATTTTCTGTATCAGTTGGTACCTTTTCTGCACAAAATGTCACATTGTTCTACTAAATTCCATTGTCACTTTGAACTTCAGCAAAATGTCACCAAGTCTTGCACACAATTCAGAATTGACAAAACGTGAAAATCTGACTGGAGGGGTTGAAAATTGTTTTGAGTTTCTATTATTTAGTTACTCTTTGGTGCAGGAAATATGACATTTTTGAGAAAGTTTCTTGAATAATGCAAGTTTTATATCTTGATGTTGTGTTTGAAAGAAATGCAAAAGTTTGATTTGAAAATGTTCGTTTTGAATATAGAAATCACGTGGACTGACAAACGTTTCAAGGATTTCTTGTTTTTTACCGGTAAGTGCATTGATGGAGTTTTTAACATCCAGGAACGTGCTTACAACTTTCTCTGTTGAATACGGATTGCTTACTTATTATTTTCCCTCATAAATGGTGTTATTTGAGACAAAACCTTCAAAGATTTAATGCAGCTATAATATACCATGATTCTGCTCTAATGAATCCTAATTCTAGGGTTCCTTAGCTCACCTGGTGAGCTCTTACAATGGTGCACTGCCCAGCTGTCTTGGAAAATGGACTTCGGCACATATGTCATAAATTACTCAAGAGAGAATGTTTTGACCTTGAAATTTTGACCATAATCATATTACCCTGGAACTCAAGGCTTGCCCGGGAACATTTCGAGTTAACATTTGTCATTTGTTCTTCTGGTACATTCACCCAGGTGAGCACATGGTCCATGGACAATTCCATGAAGTAAATAATACCCTCAAAAAAATTTCTGGCAGAGCCCCTGCAGGGGGTTTTACATATTGAATCCTAATGTACAACAGGAGGAAACCAGAGTGCCCGGAAAAACCTGTGTTGTGTCAGAGAGTCACCCGATCTATCACATGAGTTATTGCGTCCGACCGTGGATTGAACCTGGACCTCAGAAGTGACAGGCACTGATGTATCCACTGTACCACTCTGGCAGGGGTCTGCAAAGGAAGGTTCCACATAATTACCATCCAAAGCGATTTTGTTCCAAATGAGCATCGTTGCTCAGAATTTACGTTCTTCCCTGCCGATAAACTCCGATAGCAATTTTCACTTTTATCGCCACCAATTGACCACAAATTAAACATCAATTGAGAAGTGTGAAACATTGAAGGATTGTTCCCCGATGGGCGGTGTCCTTAAAAACGTTCAAAGTTCACTGAGATGATGAACGTCAAGTGGCTATTCTGCCAATTTGTGAGGCCATAATTTTGTGAAATATTCATTGAATCTTTCACAATCATTAGTGACCGGAACCTCAAGCCACAAGGTGGTCAAAAATTTTCATCTGAATATCTTTTGAAGAGGTGAAGTGCCAACTTTGGCCATTTATCAATTTTGTTTTCCTTCGCGATGCTTTTGTCGAGTAGCATAAAAAAACTTTGGTTTGTGATCAACTGCTCCAGATGAGTACAATCAGGACCTCTGAGAACTGCGGGAACAAATATTTTTCCAGCGGAACGAACCGTGATTGCTGTCATTGGCGGACATGTTGATATAACATGGATGTTTTCCGCAGGAGATGCGATGAATGACAAGTATGTTGACGTTAGCGATGGAGGGGTTTGGGATAAGATAGTGGTGACGCCGCAGCAGCGGTCTCTGTGCAAAGAGAAAGATTGATGGTAAATAACGGATGCTTAACCTTGTTGATCGTGGGGATGAGTTTTGTTGAGCAGAGACGGAGTGGGAAGATGAAGATCTTTGTCGTCGTTGACGAACTTGACGATGACCTTGACGTAGTTTTGTCAGGGCACCTTCCTTGAGTTGTTCAGCTGTGTGGCCAGTGTGGTGCAGTTGAATTTATCTGAGGATGAAGTTGAAAAATGCATCTTCATTTTCCTGAACCTTGCACCATTATTGGGTTACTGGTGCTCGCATTGAGGAGCCTTCATAGCCGAGTGGTTATCACGTCGGCTTAGTAAGCAGCAGGTCCTGGGTTCACATCTTCATTTTTCGTGAACCAAGCGCCATTATTGGGTTACTTTCATTGAGGAGCATTGATAGCCTAGTGGTTATCACGTCCGCTTTGCAAGCGGCAGGTCTTGGGTTCGAATCTAGCCCTGGCCATATGGGATTTATCATCCCTGGCTCTTCATGTCCGTCGTATGGGACAGTAGGCAATGGTGCCTTGTGCCTTTGCAAAGGCAAGTAAAAGACCCCATCCAAGTGAGGAACATGAATAGCTTGAGATGGCCTCTTCGGTACTTTTCAGGGCCAATGCTGTGGCTTTGGCCCTGATGGAAAAATCTAATACAAGATTGGGCTATTGGGCCAGTTCTATGGGTTGAAATAGGCGCGGATCCAATGGGCGGCACTTGCCCCCCCCCCATTTTGACAAACAAATGGACCGTGAAATTCAGGAACTTGGTGCAAATTTCAATGTTCCCTACAATAGGGCGTCCCCTCTTTTCCCAAATCCTGGAACCACCCCTGTGAAAACCTTGAAAAATCTTGAAAGAAGTTCTGGGAGGTTGAGGGTTAAGAAAAAGATGTCCATCCCACACAAACAGGTATCACTCATCCAATCTTATGAAAACGTGATGGAAAACTTATTAAAGTTCAGAAAATTGCATTTTTAAACATTAAAAAGTCCTATCTTAAAATAAACCCAGAATCCCATTCGAAGGTTAGCAACGACCTATGATTCCATTGTCACACACTTTTTCATGGTTGAGCGGACAAAATGGTTTCCGTGCCAACAGAATTTCGTAAAACCTGCGTCTCATCAAATTAGAAATTCATAACACTTGCTGTGCGAGTTTTTGAGTTTTTGACGCAATTCATCATGGAAGTCAAGGATGTGTTCTTTTTACGACTTCGTTGTTTGAACGAAGTGGAAATGGTCGGTATTGAATAAAACAGGAGGAGGGAAGCCTTACACTGTTTCTAACCGTGTCATTTAGCTAATGTTCCTCTCGGGAACTTTAAAGAATTTTATCGCAAGTTTGAGAAAGCAATCCATTTAATTTGAACTCGATGGATAAACATGTTTTTCCACGTTTTGTGAATTGTAATGCACTCGAGGCGTATCCGTTGATGAGATTGAGAGCGTGGCCTTTGCTGGGATCGTGTGTGTGTGATTTAGCTGTTTGCAAGTCTTTGGGGTGGAACTGGAAGAATAATGATATGTACGTGGGATCGGATGTTAAACCAGCAGCAGACCAGGCGATATCACAAGCGATCTGACCGTGACCGAGTAAAAAATGGCTGTTGACGCAGGTGTGCGCTGGACAGCAATGCGTGGGATCTTTTTGCCAGTGATTATCGGCCAGTATCAAACCGGTTTGATTTTGTGGCAAGCGGAATCACTTGTGCCGGCATATCCCTCGTAATGTTGTGGGCGGCAGTGACGGGAAGCGATAATTTTCCATGAAAACCAATCAGCATTCTTGTTCATATCACATGATTCCCAAAAGGCAGCCCCATGGAACAGCGGACGGCCGAGCTGTGGGAGACATCGATAGAGTTGTGGGAAGAGACGTCATGCCTCCGCACAGCCAAGAATGATATCACTTAAAGTTAAAAAGTTTTGGGTTTATAGTCTGATATTAACAATGGTAGAGGTGTCATCTGACTTTACACTTTAACCCCAGTCTATCCTGAAACCTTTCAGTAGAACTCAGATGAGCTGCTCATTCAGCGCTACAATCCGAGCATTTCCGACCGGTACCCATATATACACCTGGGTGGAGAGAGGCCAGTGAGGCAAAGAGACTTGCCCAAAGTCTCATGCCGAGCGGGATTCGAATCCGGTACCGTCTGACCGCTCGTCAGAGACCCGAACCACTACACCACCATGGCTTAGTCTGCAGTGGCTGGCAGAAAGATCGCTGGCGGTATCGCCTGGTGTGCTGGTGGCTTTAGGGATGTTAAAATGTTGAATTGAGTGCTAAGTGGCAAAGATGGCAAGATAAAGGCAAACTAAGGTATAACTGGAGGGAACTAGAGTGCCTGGAGCGAACCTACACTCTCAAAAAAAGTAAGAGGACTGTTTTAAAAGCTAATCACTGTGCATTAACCAACAGAGATCAGCATCATCCTACATCATCAACCTGCCTCGCCAGCCACACCTGACCTACTCTTAATGGTTTGTTATGCAAACGATGGCGTAAATGAGTGATATAATCCTGCCAAGTCATCAGATAAAGAAGGATTAAGATAGAGATTGATGTAAAACAATGAAAAATGGAAGTAAGACAGTGGGTTTGGTAATTATGTCAAAGTTAAGTCATGCCTAATCCTCGCTGCTGTTCCCGTGATTTCTAACTTTAGCTGATGTGTTGACTTAGGAGAAAAATAGATGCCACACCGACGCACACTCTTTATTTGTGCAGGATTGGCAGAACACAGCTTTCCTCACGTGACGGTAACAACTACTGCAGCTTTGTCGGCATGGGGGGTGATTGGAACATCTCGTCAGCTGATGCTAACCAGAAATGTATATACCGTTCTAAAATTGACGTCAAACAACAAAGATCTGTGCACTTCCGCCGAAATCTCAACCACAGCCTCGGTCTGAAACTGAATGACGGAACACAGACAACCGCACGAGAGTGACATTGAAGACGTTGCGTCAGACTCGACCATTGCTGAATCATGGATTGCGTCACGTCAGCTGGTTTCGGATCGAGGTTGTGGTTGTGTGATTTCGGCGGAAGTGCACAGATCTGCGAATTCGAGAATCGTCTATAAATGTTTTGAGATGACTTCGTCAGTATTTCCGAAATTATGATAATCACAATATGCCTCTATACAGAGCCTGTTCTATGTAGCCCAGTGAGAAAAGCACTTCACGTTATTATCCCAGACCCTCTGGAAACATTTCTAGCATTTCTAGGGAAGCCAGGAATAGTCTATTCAGCACTCATTTGATCCTTTCAGACCAGTTGAGTGTCCAAAGTGGTGACTTGGCCGGGAACCTAATCCATGAGAATGCCATGGCCACTTGCCCACAAGTCCGACCCTATTCCCTGAGTCATACAGGCCGGTTTCCCATCCAAGTACTGACTGAACTCAACGTTGCTTAACTTCCAGTTCGGAGGCTAACACACTACCACTAGGCCATGAAGGGAATCCTCCATGGCCGTATAACTGGGGTACAGTACAGTATATTTCCCCCTTACTCAAACCCTTATGCGTGACCCCCAACCCTCTTTCCACTGTCGGTGCTCCAAGTTATTTCGGTCAATCAAAAATGTTCTTCCCGTTGATGCTCTCCCCAGAAGAAATCAAGCTTTTTTTCACCGTACCCATTACGTTCTACAAAATTGAATAAACTTCCATGAAGAAATTCAAATTGGATGATTGTACAAACACACTATGCCTCCAAAATTTGTGATGAAAGTGCTACACCTGTTCAGTTACGTTGTGGAGTGTTTACCATCTGTCCAAAAACCTGGGAAGTAACTTTACAATACATGATCAGAGTGTATGTATCAGGAAGTTTTCAGACATCAAGTGTTCTCCGTCGCTTCAGAACATTTAGAGGTACAGCTCTTGTCTGGGACTGAGTAGCTCAGTTCTGTTAGTCATTCAACCCATTCTTTCACTCATGCAAGCCAAGCCGAGCTTCAGCCTCCTAACACGTAACTGATCTTTTGTTGGTGTGGGCTGGGATCATCTTCAACACTGACACGACGGATCTTGTCTGCTGAGAATTGCTGTAAAGAATGCCCAGCATCAATGCCTACACTACCAATCTGTTCTGCACTCTCTGATGCTTCAGAACTTTTAGGGATGCGTCAGCTCTCCTTCTGTCTGGGACTGAGTAGCTATTCACTGCTGTTGGTCTTACGCCCCATTCTTCGACCAATGCAAGCCCAGCCCTGCATGCTTCCAGACAGCCACGCGACCGATCTTTCATATGAGGCCAGGATGCTCGTCAACAATGTCCACAAGGCAGACCTTTTCCTCCTAAGAATGCCCAGCTTCAGTGTCCAAACTACCAATCTGTTCTCCACTCTCTGACGCTTCAGAATTTTTAGAGGTACAGCTCTGCTTCTGTCTGGGATTGAGCCACTTTCACTGCTGTTGGTCATTCATCCCATTCTTGATTCGTGCAAGCCCAGCCCAGCTTCAGCATCCTAACACTATTAAGAATGCCCAGCTGAAACGCCCAACGTCAACGCTATCAATTTTTGATTGTCAGCTAAGCGTCAATGTCCTGCCTCACCGTCCACACAACTGATCTTTTTTTATGCCGACTAGGGTTGCTTTCCCAGCTTCATTGTTCATGCTTCTGATCTTTTTTGCGGACGAGGATAGCCTGCAAATAATATCGAGCTTAAATCTCCACTTGTCTCATCTGGTTTCATGTCCAGACTACAAAGAGATCTTCAAAGGCAGAAAGAAAGTTAAAGTTAGAAGTAAAAGTTTGGGTTTATAGTCTGATATCAACAACGGAACAGTGTCATCTGACTTTACACTCAACCCAGGTCTATCCTGAAACCTTCAGTAGAATTCTGACGAGTTGCCCATTCAGCGCTACTCCAGTTGAGCATTTCCAACTGGTACCCATATATACACCTGGGTGGAGAGAGGTCAGTAAGGCAAAGAGACTTGCCCAAAGTCTCGCGCCACAGTGGCATTCGAACCCAGGACCCTCTGACCGCTAGTCGGAGACCAGGGCCCATGTTCCCAAAGCCGTCGTTAGGTTAACGATGTCGTTAAAACTGGAAAAATGCATAGCGTAACGACATCGTTAACATCACCACTCCCCATTCTTGCCGTAGATCATGACCATCTGAATGGTGCACTTGAAGCCAGAAAGATCAATGGAACAGGTCTGTAATCTGCTTGCCTCCTCATCTGATGTTGTCATCAAGGTTCAGAACATCGACGAAGAGATGTAATGACAATTAAAAAAGTGGAACTACAACGATAAGAGGTCGTCACCATTGATCCTGGCTTGCATGTTGCATATGACATAAACATTCAATCGGCGTTCGGCTCCAAATGGCTAATATCCATATCAGAGATTCCACTCTACTTGTATTCAAACTGTCTGCCGTGGATCGTGTTTTGTTCTCCACAACCATGTTACGACAAAAGCCTCATTGATTTCTGCGAACAGGACATGTTAGACTTAAGGATTTTCAAACACGACTGTCATGGCAATCGCGGCAATGAACAAGCAACAACCGACTATGTGATGTTACGTTGCCGATGAAGAGATTTTGGAGGGTAAAACCTCATTGTACTTTCAAATTCACTTGGAGGGATTTCAAACTTCGACAGCCTTTGAGCACTCCGGATGCTCGAACTGCCATCGTCAAGGACCCTTCAGAAGCATCAAAACCCTGGTTCTGAGTTTCTATGCTAATCCTTTGTTCAAGCCAGGGAAGTGCGTTCTTGACAGATTCTCCAATGAGTACGTTTTTGTGCGTTTGTGTTTCTGCCCTGGATATAAGCCCAAAGTTATATCAACTGAAGTTATGGCACTGTTGATTGCAAATATATTGCGGTTGCAATTTTTTTTCTACATGACAAAATTGTCCACCCACTTCCAAATAGTTTGCTCCAAAGTTTCTTTGCTGGGAGAAAGGTGGAATACAGTTTGTTGTTTGTCTGATTTCTAGGACACTTCCCATATTTGTCCCTCCATCACACATTGAGCTCAGTTCATCTGTGCAAGAAGAGGGTTCACTCGACTTGCAATATTTGGTACCCGCAGAAGTATCTGTACGCACAAACACTGCTACCCAGGGGCCGATCCAGGATTTTCTCGAGGGGTGGGTTCTGAAGGTAGAGGCCACTGGACTCGCGCGTGCCTTCAGCTTGCGCTGCACCATCTAGCTGCCTCTTCTACTGGACACTGAACAGGCCTGGGACGTCAGTTTCATAGTAACAGCACTCTAAGGAGGTCCTGCACGGCAGACGTAAATCTCTAAGTGACCCAAGAGGACTTCGTAAACAGACAGACAGATGTTCACAACAGATACATGTATACTTTCAATTAGATGACAGGATGAGACAAATCGCGACCCCGCCGAGACCTCGCCATTGTCAGGTTTCCGTCGAGAGGGTGATTCACTACATAGGAAGGGAGGAATGATGTATAATGCTCCGGGGGCCCGGTAAGTAATATTACAAAGGGCAACAGTGATTGGCTAAATCACTTCAGGAAGATCGGCGGACTGGCGATCGGAACATTTCAGCGTGGATTGGTGATTGAGAGGCGCACGGGAAGGGGAGAATACGCTAATTGTTCCTGCGAGGTGCTCCACCTCTTTGAAGTCCTTGCTTCAACCTTTGTTGTCGCCAGCGATACAACCATCACCAGAGGTTGTGCTTCAATTGCCTGGGCTTCAATTGATATGTCATGACGGCACACTTCAGGACTACTCAAAGGAGTGTATCCAATGGTTCTCTTGTCTAGTTATCAGATTTAACCCCTTTGCTGCTCGCCCCCCTTGAACATTGTCCAACAACATTTTCTTCCTTCCAAGGGAAATCAGAGACCTCTGTTCAATCAGCAGATTGGAAAAGCCCTGCTCTGGAGAGCCACCATCTCTGGGTGCCCCTTTGACACCAGAAAGACCCCTGCTCTGGAGAGCCACCATCTCTGGGTGCCCCTTTGACATTAATAGATGGGAGTCCCCTTCCATAGATTGGGGTCAACTCTTCCAGCTTAGACAAGTCGTCTCCGAACTTCGCCAGTTTTCGACCCCAAGCGGGGTCTTCCTCGGGCACTTTCTAGTAGAGATCCCAGAATCACTTGTGGGATCTCCACAAGAAAGTGCCTGAGGAAGACCCTGGTCGGGGTTGAAAATTTGCGAAATACGGAGACGACTTTACGTTTACTAACATTTTGTGTGTCGTTTGTGGGCTCTATGTTGGAAATCCAGCTTAGACAACATGAAGTACTTTCACTTAAGTTAATCCTGTGCCGTGACAGAGCATCCTGGAAAACCCCATGTGTGTTGGCTACATCATGAATGAGACATTGCACGAGTGTAGTCGGAGGGCGTAGCCATGCCACAACCATTGGTAGTCAAGATGTGACAGAGATCCACCTTCCGTCTATCACACAGGACTCAGAACCTCATACGTAACAGGCGCTGATGTTCCACTACATCACTCTGACAGCCCGTTCACACCCTTATGAATAGGAGGTAGGGCCCCCTTTCATCTCCTGATTTCAATGCCTCTAGGTAATTTTTAACACCAACATGAAGTACTTCCAGCATCTCGTAAATCCGTGTTCTTGTTCAGTTCATGATAGGACTGCCTTTATAAAGTGATAACAGGATTGATGTCTGGGATGGGAGCATTCTCTCCTGGGAGATTATAATCATCAGATTAAACTTCCATCTTGTATACTTATCACATGGGACCAATTTGAATGCTGTTAAGGTACATCATCCGTGGCAGATGATATCTTCATCGGGTTTGATTTAGTCTGGTGTCCTCTGCAGCTGCTTCCAAAATCAGTAGTGGAATTCCGTGAGTTACGGATTTATAGAAGTTGCTCATACCAGGATGCTCATGAGGAGCCCTGATAGCTAGTGGTTATCACGTCCGCTCAGCAAGCGGCAGGTCCCGGGTTCGAATCCAGCCCGAGCCATATGGGATATCATTCCCGGCTCTTCACGTCTGTCGCATGGGACAGTAAGCCGTGGTGCATTTTGCCTTGTTTCTTTGCAAGGACAGCAGAAGTAAATTTGTCTCTGATATTCGCAATTTTTTTACCCCAATCAGGGTCTTCCTCAGGCACTTTCTAGTAGAGATCCCAAGGGATCTCTTTACTTGCAAGGGCAAGTAAAAGACCCCATCCAAGTGAGGAACATGAGATGGCCTTCTCCGTACTTACCAGGGCCAATAATGCTATGGCATCTGCCCTGACGGAAACATCGAATACAAATATAATATATACTGATAACATTTTGCATGCCTCTCCCACACTGCTGCATCTTTCACAACTTGGTATCTCTTTAACGGCCTTACGTTCCTTGCTCAGCCTTACGTTCCTTGCTCAGGGTTCGTGTGGAAGAAAAAACTGTTTCATAATCAAGCGATTCTTTTTCATGCCTTTAGCACTTCATAGCAAATATAAGTGATTCAACGTTATTTATGTATGAAGTAGCGAACAGATGTAAAAAATAAGTTCAGCATAAGGTAGCGCCAGGAAGGTAGGAAAAAATATGGATTGGAGATAGTCAGGGAACAAAGTCGATGGTTGATATGATAAAAGTGTTCAGCCTTTCTGCACTTTTCCGCTGCTTAAGGTATGATGCGCTTACAAAGTGGATACCCCCTTTTGATAAGACTCAAACGCAAATACATCAGTAGCGATAGTGTTTGACGTTTATTTGCAGTCGTCGTGCGGCCATGATGAATTGCCCAGTCATGTCCTCGTCGAGATGTTTGCGAAGACTGATCATGCCGGTAATTAACATCATCAACGGCTACGGGAGCATCCTACTCGTGCTCATTACCTGTATTAACGTATGCTTTGACTGTTAGTGCGGTCTTTCTCTGGTCATTAGGCCAAATGATGACAGAGACCAGTGAGTTGTAGTAATCCCTATCGCCAGTAAAAATAGCCATCAGACTCTGTGTCGTTAGGAATCATCAACCAAACCTTATCTGCGTGGTGATGTCATCACTTTTTGCTACATCATCATTTTTCTGCACCGTACCGATCTTGGAATCTTCTAAACCTGTTCAAAGTTGACACTGTTAGTGTTGTCCTCGACTGCGAGCTGTTAGGCCGTGCGCACACTGCAAGTGAAATGGCAAAGCGAAGCAAGGGCAATTTCACCAAGCGATGTGGCGAAAACCTTTAAGTACTCGGGAAGCATTGGCCTGTACAAAGTACGCGCCAATACTTCCAGACATGTCCAGAGTACTTAAAGATCAGAGAGCGGTCAGCGTTGATCTCTCAGTTTGTACACACCAATGCTTCCAGAGTATTTAAAGGTTTTCGCCACATGGCTTGGTGAAGTTGTCGTTGCTTTGCTTTGCCATTTCGCTTGCACTCTGCACGCGGCCGTAGTGTTAACTGCTTGCTGGAGTAGTTGTGAGTTAGGCTACCAAGCGGGCATCCAGTCTCCCTTAATCAATCACCCTCTGGGTGTGATCTAAAGCTCGCCCTGGCATAGACAGTTGGGTTCTAGCAACCATGGTGTTATACCTAACCCAAGTGGGGCCACGGGGGTGTAGTGGTTCGGGTCTCTGACCAGTGGTCAGATGGTCCCGGGTTCGAATTCCACTGGGCGTGAGACATTGGGCAAGTCTCTTTGCCTTACTGGCCTCTCTTCACCCAGGTGTATTAATGGGTACCAGTGGAAATGCTCAGATTGTAGTGCTGAATGAGCAACTCATCTGAGTTCTACTGAAAGGTTTCAGGATAGACTGGGGTTAAAGTGTAAAGTCGGATGAGAACCTCTACCGTTGTTGATATCAGACTATAAACCCAAACTTTAACTTTTACCGTTGCTTTAAGTGGGGAACGGTTTGAGACCAATGTTGCCCAGCTCCAAGCCTGTTCTTTTAAGAGAAATCTTTTGGCACTATACAATCTCCTTGATGTGTGACAACTTTTATACAAGTTAAGGTCGATGACATTTCCTTCTAGAAGGAAAAACACCCTCAACTGCTTCAAAGCTGCTTGAACTGGTTCTCAGATTACAGAAGAAAAATTACAGAGGAAACTAATATTACAGAGGAAAGTTACATGTTTTTCTCCTTCACTCAACTTGTGTTTCCATTGTAAGCATCTATTGTGTCATATTGTAACATTTGTTGCTGTTGACTTTTTAGTCGATCTTTGGCTTTTTTATGCAATAGAAATATGACCCCAAAATCTTTGATGAAATTGCTCAATTCTCGCAAGGATCATGTTCTTAAAAAACAATCGCTACATCACAACGGTGTACTCTACATGTCGTGGGTGTTGCGACATAAAACGCTGTCGGCAGCCGAAATGAACGGCTGGAAATGACATTGAGAAGCAAGATCAAAGACACACATGTTCCTGACACGTTTATGTCCGGTTTGTAACCAAATCATGATGAAAAAAATTTCTGGAAAAAAATTTGTGAAAGTTTATGGCAGTGTTGGGGTTGGACTGTTAAATTTGTGGCCGTAAAATGCATAACTTCAAAGGGGTTGTTTTTCACTTTGTCTGGGAAATCAAATATTATTTATGGAATCTCTTTGTGGTGTGACAGCGTGGGGGAGTAAAGAATAATGATGCTCTCCCGTCTTGGTCACTAAAGTTCCATCCATTGAGTGTG
>NMRB01000109.1:572002-602311 GCA_002633025.1 Notospermus geniculatus
TCCATTTACAGTGTTCACATGATATTTGTTTGCTCTCAATTTACATTGTTCACATGTGTTTTATGCTTTCCATTTACATTGTTCGCATGCCTATTGTTGGCATTCCATTTACATTGCTGACATGACTTGCTCTCTATTTACATCGGTTACATTGCAATTGGCCAAATGTTAGAAGAACAAGATGAATGGTTCTTTAGTGTCTGTCCTACTGCTCCCGATTCCACCACTTGGTCACACCTCGGATCTCAAACAGAAACAAACGGAATACAAACGAAGCCCGAGGACAAAAATGATCGTTGACAGCGTAAATCTTCACAGATATAATCTCTTCACTTGAGAGGTCCATTAATGGGATTTCCGATTCAACCGTGACGATCTCTGTTTCGTGTCGACGGGATTAAGATGAATGGTTCGGAAATGAAGCAAAAACGGCTGCAGAGAATTCTGCTAGAGTCGATCTGGTGATAAGATGAGTCTGCAGACCGTGATTTGACTGCAATACTACAAACTAGTTATACATGTACCTCAACTCAATGTTTCTCCGTTGTTTATACAACAAAATTGCAGTTGTAAGGTCATAGAGACGTGGCTTTGCCACTGGGATCTAGCTCCTCCAACATTATCATATCAACAGCGTCAGTGTCAGGACTTTGATTCGAAGATATCAACAGCTTGATGTGTGGTCAGCAATGCTGACTGTCTTTCTCGATAAAAAATTCATGTGTAATTTTTTTCCAGATATTCGGGCCTAGCTTTCTACAGGAAAACACAAAGAAATTGAACTAAAGGGTCCATACTCACAAACATACTTAAGTCAAAGTGTGATACTTATGTTTTGTGTTGAACAAAGGATAAGTACATGTATCACACTTAGACTTAAGTAGTTTTATGAATATGGCCCCTGACCTCTTGAATTCAGGCCCACATGACCAACCCTACACCTTTGCAGTCCCCGAGGACACTTTTGACCTTCGGTTTATTAGGAATCCTTGATTATATTTGTCCAAGTGATTGTTCTGGCCTTGAGTCAATGAACCCCTTTGAATTTTTCAACCGGACCCTGTCAGCCGTCGGGTGACTAATCTTACTTAGCATTGATTGGACTGATAAAGATTAATGTCGGAGAAATGAAGTGTTGATCGTGTGATCAAGTCACAATCAAGTCAGTTCCCTCGGTTTATATTATTTTGATGATGCCGGATGCAGTGATGGCTGCAATAATGTCTGCCAATTCTAACTGTCGGCCTGTTGAATACGTGAACTTCGTAAAACTGCATGTTGAGTGTGATGTTTCTTCAATTGGTGTGTTGTGGTGAGGATATTCAAATTGAAAAGTTTCACTGTCGAGACCAATTTGTTAAAAATGAAAAAATGTAAGAAAGTTGAAAGGCACCTTGAACCCATCACATAGGTATTCATTGGAAAGCTCTCAGTGAGCACTTTTCAACGAATTCCTAAAATGTGAAGTGTGGGCAAACTATGGCATAGAAATGGAATGTTCTGTAAAATGTTGAAATCTTGTCAAAAGATTTGAAATTTTCCTCTGATTGGGCCGAAAATCTGAAATGTGGGAGCATTTGTGGAAATTCTCAAAAATCTCTGTAAAAAATTCAAAATTGTCCTAAAATTGGTAAGAAATGAAATAGCAGCCAGAAGTATACCCATATTATGTTGTTGTACGCAAGAAAGTTTGTCAAAAACTACCAAGTCAGTTTTAAGTACCGGTAGGTAAATGTATAAGAATGGCAAGGAAGGGGTTAATGCAGTGTTCAGCTAATACAGGGTTAACATTGTGAGATCCTATCCCGGGAATTTTCAAAATCATCACATGAGGGTACGATATGAAAAAGTTGGGTGATGAAGTTTGGTCAGGGTTGCAAACTCACAAAACAATGTCAGAATTGCAGAAACGGGGAAAATGCATTGTCTTCTTATTGGTCGAAAATAATTCTGTCCTACCTTAGTTCTCTTTGAATCCGGTTGTTAAACTCTTGAAAAAATCCCAACGTGAACGTTAATTGGTCCTGTTGTCGTGGCGATGACTTGGTTGGTGACGACTTAAATACCTTGTGAACGTTTGGATGATGGTGGTTATTGTTGGGCAGATTCACTGTGATGTGAGGGGGGAGAGGAGTTCGGGAGGAGGTTGGGGTTCGTGCGGCATGGGACTGAGATGGTTAAGAAATTTTCTTGCATGTACTCCAGAAGAGAACTCGTTAACTTAGAGGTGACAGGCACTTGAGGCCTGGTTGAAAATATCAAGTCTAGGGAATCCTGTGGAGCCTCAGTGGTGTAGTGGCTCGGGTCTCTGGCTAGCGGTCAGAAGGTCCCGGGTTCGATGCCCACTCGGCGTGAGACTTTGGCTAAGTCTTTTTACCTCAATTGGCTCACCCCACCCAGGTGTAAGGGGTATCTAGCTGGCAGAGATGGTTTATGTGAATGTCTATCATGTGCATTTGTGGCTGTCGGACTCTAAAGGCCCGTCTACACGATCATACATTTGTTCAAAACATCCTCATACATTTGTATGATGATGTTCATGGACAGATATTTGATTGTGTAGGCTGTTTTCCCAACAAACTTGAACAGCAACCAACATGTATGATGATGTTCAAATTTGTGTGATGATGTTCATGGACAAATGTATGATCGTGTGGACTGTTTTCCCAACAAACCTGAACATGTTTGATGATGTTCAAACTTTTAGCTGCATGTTTCATCTTGCCAATGCAAAACATCCCCAAAAAAATGTGTGATGATGTTCAGGCACAAATGTATGATCGTGTGGATGGTTTTCCCAACAAACTTGAACATCATCCAACATTATCCTTTCTCCATCATACTTCATCATACAATGTCCATGAATGTTGGACTGTAGATCGAAATCCCCAACAAACTTGAACATCATCATACAGCGCTATGATGCTGTTTTGAACAATGTATGATGATGTTCAAAATTTTAGCTGCATTGTCACAAGACAGAAATCGACAAACAAGCTTGGACATCATCATACAAATGTATGATGATGTTTTGAACAAATGTATGATCGTGTAGACAGACCTTAAAACATACCAGGAAGTGGAGCTTGATCTGGACTGCCTAGGCCTAATTGCTGGGGTAATAATGTGAAGCGCCTTTCACACTGAACTCAATAAAAAGGTGCTTTATAAAACCTAACATTATTATCATTAATGAGATTCTCGGATTGTCATTTGTGTCAAATTATGCACCCCTTGCTCCGGGGCCCACATTTATTTCATAACGGCATCAATAATTGTGAGGTCTCTTTAACCCATTATTAACTACCGTGGGGATTATTAACCCTTAGAGTGCCGGGTTTTTTCAACTTTTCCTTCCCCTGTGACCGGGTTTTTTTTCGAAAAAAAAAATTTTTTGAAAAAAATGAAAAAATTGCCAAAATTGCATGTGTTTTGAAATTTTAATTTTATGATCTTTTCCGAGTATACTTGGTAACAGTCCTAAAAAAGAGAATTGTCGCACCGAGTATACTCGGTAACGGCGCTCTAAGGGTTAAAAAGATAAGAGATGAATCCCAAGTATGGGATTATTAGCTCTTTGACAACATTGGGCAAGGTGAAGGGGCACAATACTCCTTCCCTATCCTGCGCTAAACATACCTGCATTGAGGGAGACCTCTATTGACAATGTTGTTAAACTACCACTTATCAACCTCGTTCCATGTAGAGTAACTCTCGTTCCCAACGATCCACGTATGCATTGTATTGTAATCATCCATTCTCCAACACTGGGGTGAAAGGCAGAACTACGGTATTGGAGAATGATACAACCACCGCCGGTGGCGCCGGCTGTCGACAAAAAGTGGTAATATTGTGGTCCTTTGAAGCTCAGCAGGAGAAAACCAGAGTTCCCGTAGAAAACCTGCAATATTAAAAAGTTGCCTTCTCTACATGAAGAATGTGTCCGACGAGGGATCGAACCCGTAACCTCAGAGGTGACAAGTGTCGTTGTTTCCACTTTGCCACTCAGACTTGTCTGGAAGTGTGGAAAGTACCACGCTCCATGGGTGTATTCGACTCCCTGTTCTTATGTGTTCCGGTGCAGAGAACGGTGTTCTTGAAGTGTCGAACAGCCGAGAACGCGTTCGGGAACGTGTAGTGAGACTTTGGCTAAGTCTTTTTACCTCAATTGGCTCACCCAGCCAGGTGTTAAAGGGGTATCTAGCTGGTAGTGATGGTTTGTGTGAATGTCTATCATGTGCATTTGTGGCTGTCGGACTCTAAAACATACCAGGAAGTGGAACTTGATCTGGATTGCCTAGGCCTAATTGCTGGGGTAATAATGTGAAGCGCCTTTCACACTGTGCTCAGTAAAAAAGGCACTTTATAAAACCTAACATTATTATCATTAATGATGTTCTCGGATTGTCATTTGTGTCAAATTATGCACCCCTCACTCCGATGCCCACCTTAATTTCATAACGGCATCAATAATTGTGAGGTCTCTTTAACCCATTATTAACTACCATGGGGAATATTAACCCTTAGAGCGCCAGGGTTTTTTCAACTTTTCCTTCCCCTGTGACCGGGTTTTTTTTCGAAAAAAATTTTTTTTGAAAAAAATGAAAAAAATTGCCAAAAAATGCATGTGTTTTGAAATTTTAATTTTATGACCTTTTCCGAGTATACTCGGTAACAGTCCTAAAAAAGAGAATTGTCGCACTGAGTATACTCGGTAACGGCGCTCTAGTCTAAGGGTTAAAAAGATAAGAGATGAGTCCCAAGTACGGGATTATTAGCTCTTGGACAACATTGGGTAAAGGGGCACAGCACTCCTTCCCTATCCTGCGCTAAACATACCCGCGTTAAGGGAGACCTCTATTGACAATGTTGTTGAACTACCACTTATCAACCTCGTTCCATGTACATGTGTAGAGTAACTCTCGTTCCCAACGATCCACGTATGCATTGTATTGTAATCATCCATTCTCCAACACTGGGGTGAAAGGCAGAACTACGGTATTGGAGAATGATGCAATCACCGCCGGTGGCGCCGGCTGTCGACAAAAAGTTGAAGCTCAGCAGGAGGAAACCAGAGTTCCCGTAGAAAACCTGCAATATTAAAAAGTTGCCCTCTCTACATGAAGAATGTGTCCGACAAGGGATCGAACCCGTAACCTCAGAGGTGACAAGTGTCGTTGTTTCCACTTTGCCACTCAGACTTGTCTGGAAGTGTGGAAAGTACCACACTCCATGCTGTTTGATGCTGTGTGGAGTGTGTGAGGCCGGGGAAACCAAAAAACATGTTTAGCACATGACGCGGCCACGTGATGCAGACGTAGCCAGGTTTCGTTAAAACTCGCACGGAGAACTCTCAGTTTTTTTCGTAGCTGTGTTTTTATGAGGAGGTGTTTGATCAGCCGTACGAGCGAACAATTGGACTCAGCTGATTCAATATCGTTACATTAATCTGATGTTTGCAATTGACTTCATCAAGATTTCATGATCTGCATTAAATCGTCATCATCCTCCGCCAACCACGTTTTAGTCATCGAACGGGAGAAAGAACGACCGTGAATACGGTCACAAACTTAGAAACTGTCTGGTCAGGGGCATTGCCAGGAGTTTTGAAGTGAGGGCCTCCTATAGAAAAGTGGAGATTTGAAGAAAACTGGTCGCAAACTCAGAAACTGTATGCAGTTTGTACTGGTCGTGGGCGTTCCGAAGGGTGGGCCTTCTATAGAATAGAATACTGAAGATTTGAAGAGAACCCAAAAGAATTCTACGGTCACAAACTTGGAAACTGGCTGTGTTCCTGGTCCATGGGTGTTGATGGCTGTTCTGAAGGGTGGGCCTCCTGTAGAAAAGGGAAGTTTTGAAGAGAAATGTAAAGAATGGCCATGAATTCTACGGTCGAAAACTGGCTTCGTTCCTAGTCATGGGTGTTGTTGGGAATTCTGAAGGGTGGGCCTCCTGTAGAAAATGGAAGGTTTGAGAGGAAGGTTTGAGAGAACTGGAAAGAACGGCTGTGAATTCTACGGTTGCTACCTCGGAAACTGGTTATGGGCCTTGCAAGCAGTTTTGAAAGGTGGGTCTCCTACAGAAAACTGAACACTTGGGCCCGTATGCATAAAAGTGGAATAAGCTTATTCTAGGTATAACCTAACGTTATAACGTGAAGTTATACCTGGAGTAAGCTTATTCCACCTTGAAGAAAACTGAAAAGAATGGCCGTGAATTCTCCGGTTGCAAACTCAGAAACTGTCTGGCTGCAGTCCTGGTCATAGGGCTTTGCCGGAAGTTTTGCATGGTGAACCCCTCTCATTACTGTTTGATGCACTTTAGTTAAAGGAGTTCGACGTCCAAGTTGTAAACAAACCAGTTTGTTTACAAACAGTGGTCGGCAAACTAGTTTTATTCCTTCGTGAAGGTGGCAGCACCAGAAGCGCCCCGTGATCGTTAGACTGGTGCCTGGTCCAATGCAACTCACTCAACCACTCAGTGGTTCTCTATCCACGCTGTGCTGCCACCTATTATCGGTGATATGTACTGAAGTGAATATCTAATCTCGCGCAGCCAACCGTTTCGTTCCGCAGAACGTTCGATCCTCAGATTCGGCTGGGTGACTGAGACTAGTGAATATCGTGTTTACAACTTGGACGTCCAGCTCCTTTAAAAGACGTTCTTATTTTGAAGCGAACTTTGAAGATTATCTTGTGTTGCTAGGCGTATATTCGCTGAGTGTCCCTTGGGGACGAGGTCTGACGTAGGCATCTGAAGAATTCGTAACACTCAGCATATGTTGTGGGTCTTACGTCAATGTCATTATTCGAGAAAACGTCATGACCAACCTCTCGCTACGAAAAAGGTGTCAGATTACAAATTAGATGAAATTCTGTGTTGTGAATAAAGTTGTAATGAAAGCGGATCTTCTGCTTCTTTTGGTGTAAGTTTTCAACTTTCGTAATTGCAGCAGCGATGTTAACCCTTGAGTGTCGAGGACTTAATACTCGCTCAGCTCGTGTCATTTGATACACAAACATGACTCTGGGCTGCCAGAGTGGTGCAGTGGAAAAGACCGACACCTCTCACATCAAAGGTTGTAGGTTCAATCTCTTTGGGCCTCGTAGAATATGTGTGGCGGTCAAGGAAAACCCATGGATGTTGTTGAATGATCAACAAGGGCTGTCAGATTGCCTGTGCATTGATCTGCTACTATTTACCTGTTACGTAGTACATTTGAGCTATTGAAATGTGCGGGTTCATCAAGGCCATTTAAACACTTTCCTCAAATGCGACATCCGACACATTTTCCTAAACTGCCACACATATGCATGGGTGGTTACTTGTACGATTCCACCGTACACTGTACGGAAATCATTGCCAATTGTACGTGATACGTCTGAAGGTCCCCATCATACGTTTTGGAGATTTTTGGTCAGTTTTGCGCAGAAACATCATGAAGTACGTTTAAAAGTAATCGTTCTACGTTTGAAAGTAGGATTTGTAAGGAATAAACGTGACGAAGTTCACATATTGTTTTCGTCGTTCCCTACCTCCCACTGAGCCGCCAACTTAATTGTACCTAAAAAATGTAGAAAATACCCAAAAATATATTGTACCCAAAACATTGTCACAATACGCAGACTCAGTCAATTCATATATTTTACCCAAAAGTTTGGCAAAATACCCAAACTTGTGTAGAAAAATACCCAGAAATTTTTTGGACCCGTGACAGCAAAATGAGTCGGAAAGCACCAGAAAGAAGACCCAAGATGACACCAGAGAACAATACAGAAATGGACAAAGTCAAATTTCACAATGGGCAGACAATCCTGAAATCAACAATCCGTTGGTTCACCTTTGATTGTCTTCTGTGCGCATTCTGACTCATTTTGCTGTCACGGGTCACAACCACATAGTGATGTCGAGTAGCACATAGATTTGATCTGAATCCTGACTGCACTGCACTAAAAGTTGCTTTACCAGGTACACCACGGGCACAAAGTATTTGAATGCGATCTGCAGATGCCTTACATTGCTATAAAAAAAGATTGATTCAGATGAATAAAACTAAATTAATTCCAACATCGGTAAAAATTCCAGGCGATTAATAACCATATTATTTTCAAACGAACCAAGATCATTGGTTCATATTACGTTTATTGAACCAATGAAGCGACATCAGAGTCAGTCGTCGTAGCAGCCAGCGACGCGGAACCCGTATATCATCGTATCAATGCAGTATTCACCACGTTGGCACAATTTTTATCCAAATTTTTCTTTCTCGTTTAAAAAGGGAAGAATTTTCTCCCTGAGGTACGCCGGGGATGATGAAAATATCATGTGAATTGGATCTAAAAATGAGAAGTTTAGATCATGTGAATGTTGTGCAATGATCTGTAAAGCTGTCGTCTTTGATGTCCGTGCTCTAAGGGCATGTAACGATCTCTCCGTTCACTGGATGCGGTTTTCCTTTTCTTAAAGAGCCGTTACATTTACCGTTACCTTTACCTTGACATTTTATATCAGTTTGATATTTCCTCACAACACATGCGCTGGGAAGAATTCTCGTTAGTTTTTGCCGATCGTTCAAGATTTTATTTGTGTGGGTTGTAGGAAGTGTTAGCTCATGTTTTCTTATTCAGTCAAATGTTAAGCAAGAAGTCAGGCATGTCTTGAAAAATGAAATCTTCGACTCATCTGACTCGTGGCAAATTTCAGCATTTGTATTTTGACACTCTTTGTTTTGGTGTTATGGAGGTGGTGATGCACTAAGAGAACGAGACAATTAATTTGTATTTGTATGTTTCCATCAGGGCCGAAGCCCTAGCATTATTGGCCCTGGTAAGTGCGGAGGAGGCCATCTCAAGCTACTCATGTTCCTCACTTGGATGGGGTCTTTTACTTGCCCTTGCAAAGGTACAAGGTACAAGGCACCACGGCTTACTGTCCCATGCGACAGACATGAAGAGCTATAGGCCTAGGGACGATATCCCATATGGCTCGGGCTGGATTCGAACTCGGGACCGCCCGCTTGTTTGCAGATGTGATAACCACTCGGCTATCAGGGCTCTTCTTTCTTCATTCCGGGCTATCATTCTTTGAAACAGGGCGAGAAAGCTCTTACTGTGTTTGTCCAGCAGTGAGATCGCAGTAAATCGTGGTGGAATTTTCCCTGCGACATGTCATTCGGCGATAAACTCAAATTTTTCATCTTTCTCTACTTACAGGTAAATACGTCGGTAATCGTCCTATTAAACTTCGAAAGAGCACGTGGAAGGATCGGAATATCGAGAGCGTCAAGAAGAAAGATCGGGAGAAAAAGAGATTAGGATTAAGATGAGGATTAAGATTAGGATAGGTAATTCTTTGTATTTAAGTGACGGAGAAACGTTTGAAGGGAGGGTGCGAAATGTCATGTGGACTTTGAAAGATGAGATCGTAGCTGGTTGATGAAAAGGATGGACTGGAAAGAATGTCTGTGTTGGATGGAGTTGATAAGATTGTGTTATGATATGTGATGATAAAATGGAAAGAAAGTCTATCAGTGTAGAAATGGACTATGGACTGATAGACGCCACTGGACTGTAAAAAGACTGGTACATGATCCAATGGAATAATAACAGGTTTCTAAAGGTGAAAGACATAGCTTGCTACCGGACTCAAACCCACGGACCCTCATACATGATCCAATAACAGGATATGCAACGGAACTCTTGTGCCTGCCAGAATGGACTTGGAACAGTGTGAGATTTACTCACTGGGAATAATCTGGAGATGAAAATGTGAAAAGGGCAAAATGTGCCACAAATGAAGAGGATCGCAATGATCAGCATTTAGTTCTCAACATGTTTGAGCATTGGAACAAACACAAATGTTTATAACTTCTGTTTGTGATTTTAGTTAGATTTTCTGCTGCCTGATTGGTCATGCCTTGAACATGTGACTTCAAAATACCCATGAATGCTGACGCTGCCCCTTTTAAGTGATGAACGCTGCGTGAGGAAAGATTAAGGACAGTCAGTGGGGGCGTGTGTTTCCAGGAAGGGTGGGCAGCAGGATGTCAACTTCAAGGTGAAACATGACTGTTAGGGTGATCTTTTCATAAATATTCCAAGGGTAAGATTGTGGGAACATCACTATAGGCAGGGTTTCTGCCAGAGGGGAGAAGGGGAGAATTCCATCCCCAAGAAAATTATTTGGGGATAAATCCATCCCAACATTTTCAGAAAGAATTTTTATTCTTTGAAAACGTGTCTTTTTTCTTTTCAAAACATCATGTTATCCTGCAGTCTATTTTCATTAGCGTTTTCTTTTTAAAAATGATTTAAGTTCTATTTCATCAGGCAAATGCATTTTCATAACGACCGACACGAGTGGCAGCGAATTGGCGGCAAATCACGGGAGAAAACAATGCCGTCAGTGCCTGGGAATCCTGTGGTCCATCCCCAAAATATTTTTTCTGGCAGAAACCCTGACAGGACAGAGTGATGTCTTGCCACTCGTACAAGTTGGTGTTTGAACAACCTCGCTGCTCACGCAAGGAAATTCAGCCGTAAGTGATGACAGATTGCTTATGTATATTACAAGAAAACCTCCGATCAACGCGTGTCTGAATTACTAGATTGGGACTGGGTATGTCCTGGCTGGTGTCCGTTGAGGAGGGTTCTTGTATTAGACATGAGTTGCACGCTGTTTCCACACAAACACTGCATGGAGTTCTTGCACAGTTCTGTTAGAATGACTCTCTTTTCCACCGTAAGAGGTCACTCATTTCAATAGGGCCATAGACCGTTCTCAAATTGACGTAAACGACAAAGATCTGTGCACTTCCGCCGAAATCTCAACCATAACCTCGGTCTGAAACTGAGCTGAATGACGTAACGCAGACAACCCCACGACAGGCACTTCGAAGACGTTGTCCCAGAGTCGACCATTGCTGAATCGTGGATTGCGTCACGTCACCCGGTTTGAGATCGAGGTTCTGGTTGAGATTTCGGCGGAAGTGCGCAGATCTGCGAATTTGAGAACGGTCTATTGGCGGGCCAATTATCCATGTGATCATTCTGCCCCGAGCCTGGCAGTGGCTCACCAGCCTGGACCTCTTAATGTGGAGAAGACTACTTGTTCATAGGCAATGTTGGGGCCCCTCAGGCAAGTCCGGTTGTGACCCTTCCCGCCTCACATCCTGAACAAATCAAGTTGTCTTAGCATCGCTCTCAAGCTCCGGTGCATCTCGCACTAAAAGGACCTGATTTGTCCAGGATGATTGCCTCGGTGCAAGCATGCGTACCTGTTCACGAACTTCCATTGAAACTTGTGTTGTTCGCTTTTGGTTGAATTTGCGTAAGAAGTCCAGAGTTCAAACCGAGCTTGTGACAATCCGTACAACTTCGCCTGGTCTGAGATTACTTGTGCAAGTTGGCTTTCAATGTGAGATTCACCATCATTGGTTTCTGTGACACTGTGACCAACGACATAAATGATAAGGCTACCCATTGTTTTCTACAGGCGAAGGGAAACTGTTGAAAGGAAACTTGCATGAGAAATCTCTAAGGTGGAGTGGAAGCTTAACTTCGAATCGCACAACATGAGTACGGGAGACCTTCCTGCTGTTATAGACGATTCTCGAATTCCCAGATCTGCACACTTCCCCCGAAATCGCAAACACAACCTCGACCTGAAACCAGCTGACATGATGCAATCCATGATTCAGCAGTGGTTGACTCTGATGCAACGTCGTTAAAGTCCCTGTCGTGGGGTTCTCTGCGTCATGTTGCGATTTCAGCGGAAGTGTGCAGATCTTTCTCGTTTACGTCAATTTGGGATTTGTCAATAGGCCACCTGTTAGCGGTACTAGAACGTTACAAAGTTTGACGTCATAGATGTAGGCCTAAGCCCTTCATGTTGTGTCGTACACTTCTCTGTGACGTCAAATTCCATGACGTTCTAGGAGAGCTAACTAGTGGTGGCCTCTTACGGCAGGAAAGTCTCAAACTGTGTGCACCAGAACGATGCCATCTCCATCAATTGTGCTGCCCAAGATATGGTGTAATATTATCCCAGGCCCGATACGATTTTGTAAACAGTATGATTAAAATTTTGTGTAAGTTCTTCAGGCAGGAAATACCCTGTCATGTTTTATGGAGGTTAAAAAGAGAAGCAATTAATGATAATTTCTGCGTTGTTTGTTTTATGTTGTTTTCTTTCCCACTCAGCTTTATCCAGCTTTGATTTCAGATTCGATCTCAAGTAAGGAAGTGATAATCATTCAGTTGATAAGTGATATTTCAATCCTCGAGTGAAAATCATTTAGCTCTGATTTCACTCCTTGACATCAGCTTTCTACCTGCTCGAACGGAGTGAAATCGGAGCTAAATGATGTTCACTTGACTCAATGGACGAGGACGCGAGAAAGGACCAACCAAAATCGCGGTACGGAAAAGGACTACCGCAGGTGAATGGTGGTGATGAAATGAATGGCGCCAAATCTGGCGTCCCCGAAGACAATGTTATTACATTCACGAAGGACAGAGATGCAACCATTTTGCGACATTTCCACGCCACGCCGAGAGGGCAGAAAAAGAGATGATGCAAGCACCGAAGACGGATTCGAGAACTTTGCCCAGGCGCAGGTTTTGGAAGTCCTTCATGGGAGGCCCATCAGAACCTCCGTTCCTCACTTTGCAAGATAGATGGAAGGATGTGCGGAGAAGGCACATTTGCAGGTTGATTATTATGGTCTCTACTATTCAGATAAATGTTTGAGGAGCCTTGATAGCCGAGTGGTTATCATGTCCACTTAGCAAGGCGCAGGTCCCGGGTTTGAATCCAGCCCAGGTCATTTTGCATTAATCATCCCTGGCTCTTCAGTCCATCGCATGGGACAGTAAGCCGTGGTGCCTTGAACCTTGTGCCTTTGCAAGGGCAAGTAAAAGACCCCATCCAAGTGAGGAACTTGAGTAGCTTGAGATTGCCTCTTCCATACTTACCAGGGCCAATAATGCCTGGGTTCGGCTCTGACGGAAAAATCAAATACAAATACAAAAGATAAATGTTTGATTTCCTTTCAGAAATACGGCAGACATTGAAACCCTGATGCAAGAGTGGCCTCCAGAGTTTGAGGACCTTCTTAAAGAAGTCAGTCTACCCACTGCCGAGATTGATTGTGATCCAGCCACCTATGTTGACATGATCTGTGGTAAGTAGGGATGATACTAAGTCTAGTTTAATACCTGGGACGGTATTCAGCATGCGCGCAGTTCGTCCTTGCATAACTTGCGGGAAAACTGAGCACGATTCTTACCTCCACTGAATGGAGAGCGATGCTTCAGGGACATTGCACGCTGACCCATCGCTGCAGTCTAAACGGTACAAATGAAGTGGACCTGGTCCGGTCCGAGTACGGTTCACTTCAACTGGACCGAAATGTTCGGCAGTGTAAACACGGCTTTTGTCTGGGGGCGTATAATGAGGAGCGAGACCAAAGCCCTGTTATGGAGGAGTAGGCCTAGAGCTAGGATAATCAATTCTGTATGACTCATTAATAGTATCAGTAATTGCCTTTGTTCTGTTTTTCAGCATTTCAAATCTCTGGCCGAAGGAAATCAGATTGATAATTCACTGAAGGGAATGGACTTCATGGGTGATGGTGGCAATGAGGATCGACTCATGTTACAGAGATGACATTTTAGGCATTGAATCTTTGAGAGAATGATGCGAAATATGCAAAAATTGGAACCAAGGACACATTTGTGACCCGTCATCGCAAAACCAATACTAAGTCGCTCTGAAGTCGGCAGATTGAGACCAACATTTTGTCAATTTCAGTAAGCCCAGGCTTATTTTGGTAAAATCTGAGTGGTTACATTTCTTTCTTTTACCTCCTGGAGTAATTTTGGTTCATCCTGGTTCATATCTTGTGCGACTTAAAGCCCCACAGTATTGAATTTTGCGATATTTTCAAAATGTTAGGAGAGAGCACAAAGAGGTCTCATAGCCTTGTGAAGGTCCCCAAAATGCTTGTCTGATACGGACTTCAGAGAATCAAGGCCTAGTTTTCAGCACACATTAGAAAAAACGACAGGGAGAGCTCTAATGTATTCAGATGGAGCGCAGTACATTTTACACTACGCTGACGTCGTGACGTCGGTGCACTGACGTCAAGAATCGCGGCGATGATTTGCGTTTTTTAGATTCAATACAGTGGGGCTTTAAGACAGGTTTTGCTGTGATGGGTCACAAACATCAAGTCAGGTTTTGCTGTGATGGGTCACAAACATCAAGTCAGGTTTTGCTGTGATGGGTCACAAACATCAAGTCATGAAGTCAGTGCTTGCGGCTCATTATCCTGAGAGTCTTCATTTGTTCTGTCCAGTCTCTCAAATCTGGCATCTCTCAATCCTGGATATCAGTCTTGGACTGGACTCTGTTTAGATCTGAACTTGTCCTTTATTCTGAATACTGAAGGAATATGTTGAGGGAGTCTAGGAAAACCTGGCGGATGTCGCATTTGAGAAAAGTATTCAGGCTAAGGCGTAGGCCTAGGTGAATATTGAGTTTGCCTTGGTGTTAGTGTTGACAAATTGTCAAGGTCGTGTGAAATGAGAACTTGTGGCTAAAAATTGTCATTTGTTGTATCGTGATCTGGCATGTCTTGAGTTGTGATCACAAATAAACATGAAGGGTTACAGCACAGGGACTTGGCGGTGGCGGGGTGCATTGGTGACAGAGGTGGTGGGGGTGTTTCAGAGGTCCAACCAAGGAGCACATATCAGGGGCGGATCCAGAATCACGGGAAAGAGGGGGCACAGCCGGCGCACATCATGGAAAACCTCGGTCAAATTTTAACACCTTTTCAAAATTCCGAAATTTCCCGGTCAATTTTAAAGATTTTCCACAAAATAGAGGGGGCACGGGCCGGGTTTGCCCCCCCTTGGATCCGCGCCTGCATATCCTGATAATAACATATGTACGGCCGAGTAATGGCTAATCAATGCCCCAGTTATAATGCAGTCCAGTAAACGACCTCGGAGAAAATCACTCGGTAGGCCCTGTACCCGGTACTGTAAAACGTGTTGCTTGTCCGGCGGCCGGGGCATTACTCGGGGACCGTGTGTTAGGCCTATTGGGGTAGGCCCCTATGTGACATGTGCTCCTTGACCTGGACCTTGCCAAAGCCACAGAATGGACAGATCGATGATGGATGCCTCAACTAACTCAAATTGTGTCCCTTGCCTCCTCTATGCCTGTCACTCGACTGTGATGTTTCCTAAATCTCATTACAAAATCTTGTTTTGTGTTGTTTATTTCTTCCACCTCGGGCCTACATTCTGACGAGATATTGCCAGTTGCAGTTAAAATGACTGGCTGGACAAATCCACCCATGCCACCTTAGGCCTATTGTCGACCCATGTCATGATTGTAATCAGCTGCTCAGCTGATCAGCTGATGCTGGGAGGGCCCTGGCGTTCGCTTCTGAAATTAGCCCTAGCGGCGGCGTCTGGAACTAACCCTGGTGGCACGTTTTGGAACTAGCCCTAGCGGCGGCTTTTGAAACTAGCCCTGGTGGCACCTTTCAGAACTAGCCCTAGTGGCGAATTCTAAAATTACCCCTAACGGCGACGTTTTAAACTAGCCCTAGCGACAGCTTCGAACACCAAAAAAATACCGTTTGAAAATTTGAAATTTAAAGTTTGAAGTTTGAATTTGTTTTTTGGACGGACCATGACGTCATTTCCGTTAAATAATTCAACTGCGCATGCGCACAACGCGTCATTTCCGTCCAAAAAATACATAAAATACTGGAATGAAATTTTCTTTAAACTATTTTTTGGACGGAAATGACGCGTTGTGCGCATGCGCAGTTGAATTATTTAACGGATATGACGTCATGGTCCGTCCAAAAAACAAATTCAAACTTTAAATTTCAAATTTTCAAACTATAATTTTTGGGGGGTTTTCGAAGCTGTCGCTAGGGCTAGTTTAAAACGTCGCCGTTAGGGGTAATTTTAGAATTCGCCACTAGGCTAGTTCTGAAAGGTGCCACCAGGGCTAGTTCCAAAAGCCGCCGCTAGGGATAGTTCCAGAAGCCACCGCTAGGGCTAGTTTCGAAAGTTGACGCCAGGGCCGAATAAACAAACAAAAACATGTGTAAACTGTCACATATTCAACATTTTCATGACAGCAACGGCAGCACTGTCTGGTGTCATGGTGTTAGAGATGGTGCAGTGGCTGTGGATATCCATCCTCTGGACCACTGCAATGACTGAAGGGGGGTCTATCATCATTCTGGAAGCCGTGGAGGGGGTGGGGTGGCATGGTGGGCGGGTGGTTCCAGCATTGAGGAAAGAAGAGACAAGTGAACTCACTTTAAACTCCATTAATTTTTTTTTCGTGTACATGTGATGGAAATACAAATACGATAACATCACACACATGACATGGGGCAAGTGGATGAACACCCATTTTACGCCTGGCAGATGAATTATTTAGAGCTTGGAGGGAATTATACCGACAGTATAATTCCTCCAAGTTTAGAGCAATTGGGGGCACTTAGGCCTACCATTGCAGCACTTTGAACTAGAGAATTTACGTTTTCGAAATCGTGGGGGAAAAAGGTGAAGTTCTGAGAGATTAGAAGTGACTTTCAGTCCCTGAACCATACTATAAACATCAGCCAGGCGTTAACGGGTAAATAACACTTGTAATTTACAAAGATTAGAAGATACAAACAAGCCAGAAGGATTAACAATGATATTCAGGTGTCACAAGGTGCTCCATGTGACCACACTGTACTAGGCCTATCTCAATGGAGGAAGAAAACTTGGGTAAAATTTCGACTAAGGAGACAGTGTCCCTATTCTGCAGAATGCCTTAAGCTTTATTACTCGATACTTACAATATTCAAAGATAAAATACTTGGCCTGCCCTCCTATTGTCCTATAGAGGCTATGCACTGACATCATCAATGGGTATGACGCCACGTGTTGGATGGAAAATTGATGGAGCACGTGGTCAGATGCACTGGGTCAGCATGTCACAACGTTCCATCCAACATGGCGTCACCTCGCTGATGACGTCACGTGCATAGCCTCTATAGACAATTCCCAAATTGACGTTAACGAGAAAGATCTGTGCACTTCCGCCGAAATCACAAACACAACCTCGGTCTGAAACTGAATGACGTGACGCAGAGAACCCACGACAGTGACGTCGACGACGTTGCGTCTTGAGTCGACCATTGCTGAATCATGGATTGCATCACGTCAGCTGGTTTCAGGACGAGGTTGTGTTTACGATTTCGGCGGAAGTGCGCAGATCTGGGAATTTGGGATTTGTCTACCGGTATACCTAGCTATGTGGTTCTTCGCTGTGTTGGAACCATGTACGAGGTGGAATATCACAATTTTATTTTACACATAGAACTAATTCTTATCAATGCAGAACCACACGAACACGAGAATGGCCAAGACACTGAAGCAAATATCTTCTACACAGAATTAGGGTTTCTTAACTAAGGAATAGAGAGATTTTTCAAGGCAGAGTGTGTGAATAATACAGGAAATTCATAACTAAACAAATTAGCCTAACATAAATTAATACACGATTAAGTTTGACAATGCTGGCGACAGCCATTGTTGAAAGAAACAACTAAAGCCGCCCATACACATTCAATATTATTGCACAATATGAGGACCAAGATGGGCAATATTATTGCCAATCTGTCTTCCACCCATCATGCCAGAAGCACATGGTCCTATTTTGGTCCCATATTGTGCAATAATATTGATCGTGAATGGGCGGCTTAAGACGGAAACTAATACAATTTGTGACCGCTGCAACGTGTAAAAGGAATGGGTATTGACAAAGGCCTGCGGGGGAGATATCTTAGGCCTGTTAGATGACTAAGACCTCTTTTTGAGGTTGGCAAAATCTTAACAATCCAAATGAAATGGTCCAGGGACCATGCACTCACCAGGTGTAAACGTACCAGAAGAATGAATGACATTGATGTTAAAGTCAAAACGTTCTAAGGGCCATACGATCACAGTCAAAGTTTGGCAAACACATACATATCGAGGCTAATCTAGATTGTTGTAATGTCGGAAAACAATCTAAACACGTATACATTTCAGTTAAGTCATTCATGGTGGCATGTTTTGCAACTATGAGGCAAGGCGACAGACTGCCAGACGCCACACAATCCCTAATGACCAATCTGCTACGCCTCCTACTGAAGACGGGCATGTAAGAACTTGAAAATCAGAGAGGAAGAGCTTGGGAGGGGAGGGGGATTTTTCCCTTTCTCTGCCCTCTATCAAGTATATTTTAATAATGACCACAAGAAATATGCAATAGAAAATATCATGCCAAAAATTTGACTTCGGTGGAGCAACTAATGGCTCTTGATTATGACCAAATTTTGTTTATGTCAAATGTGAGGAAGTATTTCTTCTGCAGTTCGTCTGAGGCACTGAACATTGTCATGGGGCTATCCCATTAAACTTATCCGTGAGTCCGCCCTAAACCCAGTAGACGTGAGAAGTGTTTGGAGCCAACATCTCGACGCTACCAACGCCATGCACTCTGTGCACTCCGCGGCTATAAGCAACTTGTGCTAGGACCTGCTTGGTAGAAGCATTGGGAGTATCAACAGATACACATGGATCTGTATTGTTTTTAACACAGTTCCATGTCCCAGTCCCTATCCAATTCCACCCCTCACCTGGTTTCCTCATTGGGGTCATGATTGATATCCATGTGTAGCAACACATGTATATCAGGAGGGAGCTTTGAATGATGACTGAATGAGTTACTTCACCTACTCAAACCTCGCTGAAACTTCCAATGATGAAAGGCCTTTCTACTATATTTTCAATGCACCCCCAAAAGGAGTTACATCAATATTGAAATATAATCGAAAGACCTGAACTCATCATTGCAAGCTTCCTCCTATATCAAGCCGATTTCACCAGGCGGCCTACCGTCTTAGGTATCCACTCTACGGCCCGAAGGAAGTTTCTGATCGACAATGCCCAAGCCTCTCCACAGACGAACTGACGCACCTGTAGCCAGGGAGAAGAAATCTCCCCACCTTTGAACATGCTTAGCTTTCTCTCTGGATTAATGCTCAATCTCACTTTGCACTTGGCTGTGCTGAGCTCTGTCGTTTATCCATTTGTTGGACTGCTTCCTCTCTGTTTCCAGAACACCATTAATATGAATGGGGCTCGAGTCATGTACTGCAGGGGTGGTGGGGGTGTTTCTGAGGTCCAAGGCCCCCCAATATATAAACTACATGTACTTATTAGTTTCATAGGTCACATGACCTAGGGGTATATATGAACCAAGTTTCAGATCAATAGCCCCAGTAGTTACAAAACATGCCCTGCTAAAAGACGACGACGGACACCACGTCACGACTATAGCTCACAGGTGAGCTAAAAATATCTGTCTATATGCTGGTCCTCGCCTTCAAGTCACAACCAGGTGAAATCCCTAAGGACTGCACTTCCAATTTGACCCTCATTTAGGCAATCTCAAATATCTGCAGACACGAAACAGGGGTAAATAAACCGTTCATGAGTCTCCGAGACAAGTTGGCGAGGGAAAATTCTGGTACAGCTGCGTGTGGCTATAAAATTTGATAGGCCTAATTCATACATTTGCTGTTATCTTCAGATAATAATCAGCGGAATAAAACTATTTCACGATGACGTATTTCCATCCGTTGAGAGTGACAGCATTCTCAGCTTGCTTGTTTGAACCCTTTCACTGCGAATGCAAATTTTGTCAAAAGTAAATGAAATGGCCAGGGCCATTGTGCTCACCTCTGTGACAGAGTATGAAGTGTGAGTAGCCTGGTGATACGTTGAATGGTGAAGGATTAGTGCAGAAACATCGTAACATTTACTACCGATGAGATAAGGCCAAAGTCAATTTTTCAAGATGGCCGCCTGGCAGCCATGTTGAAGTCCAATCAAACCGAAATTTGGCATTTAAGTAGACGGTACCAAGACACATATTTAGGCACGGTTAAAGCATCCTAGCTACCACTATTTATGAGGTGTGGGTCGAAGTCCATTTTTCAAGATGGCTCCCTGGCGGCCATATTTGACGTCGAATCTGCCTGAAATTTACCATATATTTATATGGTACCTAGATACGTATTTTGACAACGTTAAAACATCCTACCTACTCCCATTTATAAAATGTGGGTCAAAGTCCATTTTTCAAGATGGCTTCCTGGCGGCCATATTTGAAGTCCGATCGGGTTGAAATTTGGTGCATTCGTGCAGGGTGCCTAGATATATCATCACACCAAATCACAACACTCTATGTCAAATAGCAATGAAATGTGCCACCAAACAGTGAATTTTGAACTTTGACCTCTGTGACCTTGAAAAGTAGGTCAAATCAAAAACCCGGGATTTATGTGATGTAGTCTCATCAGAGGAACCCACCATAAAAGTTTCGTGGTTCTGGCTAACAGCGTTCAGGAGATATGGCCGAAAGAAGGTTTTCACAAAGCGCCCCCTACAGGCCAGAGTGTACAAGCAGCAGCGCTAAGTTTCGGTCCAGAGATAGTTTTTACCATAGGGTACCTGTACACCAAATTTCAAGTCTGTAACCCAAGCGGTTTAGAAACGTGCCACCCCTGTTAACGACGACGGACGACGACGACGACGGACGACGACGACGACGACGACGGACGACGGACGACACACCATGGGAGAAGCTCACCTCACAGAGGTGAGCTAAAAATTGTAAAAAATTTGAAAGGCACCAGAAATCTGTCACATGGGTATTCACTGGAAGGCTCTCAGAGAGTACTTTCCAATGAATACCTATGTGACAGGGTTTCTGTAAAATGCCGGAATTTGTTAGGTTTTTAAGAGGTGACGAAATTAACTCGCAGTGAAAGAGTTTATTAGGATTTACAGTAGTTCCAACACATGACCACCAGGGGGCCATTTCACAGTAATCGGTCTACTTTAAAATTGTCCGTCGTAGGAAACATCAACACAAATAAGGTTATTAGATTCTTCTACGCGATTCGACGTCATCAAGTTACATTTTCGTCTGTTATTTTACTCCGCGGCACGGCACGCTGAAACGAGAAAGTGGACATGGTGAAACAAGCAGCATAAGGAACAACATGACATTGGATAACGAGGGGATGGAAAGCAACGAAGACAGTTTACAGGTTTACCATACTTCAATCTGCCCCCAGAGTCCAGCAGACGGCATCTTCTGTCCAAGTTTTCTCACATCCTATGGTACTGATTGAAAAATATTTGAAGAAAGGTTGTTCCTATCAACCACCTGAAGAATTTTTCTTCAAATTCTTTCCGATTCTTTCCCAAGGATTTTAGAAAACTTCAACAGAAGATACTCATACTGTCTGCTTAAACCTGGCGGCAGATGAGTTTGCACGTCAATTAAGACAGAGAAGAAATTGGTCTAGGTGCGAGAAAGGGAGTTTGGAACTCGCCCAAGATTTGGAAAATATGTTCTCAGATGCTGACGGATTCCACAAGAATTACAAATGAACCCAACCCAAGCCAAGAGAGCACCCAGCTTGTTTCACACCCTGCGGGGCCAAGGTATTAGGAGGCGAATATACAGAAGTTAAAGAGCAAGAGAAAGCGTTGAAAAAGAAGCTCGTCCGCTCTCTGAATCAAGAATCTGTATGTTCTCCTTCCAGCGGATTTCACAATGAAATTCCGTAAATTTTTTCATTTTTGTTTTCTGAATTCCATAGACCAGATTTGTGAGCCTTAACACGCTGCTGACACAAAGGAGGTAGGTAGGGATAATTTTTGTTGCAAATCTTACGAATGTGTTCATCATCATCATCATAGCATCGTGTCCCGGTTGGGACTTTGCCGTGTTGAATGATACAACTGAGTTGGGTCTGGTTGACTGTTGAACAGTGAATCGAGTTCTTAGCACCAAAATACCACAGTTACCACAGAGGCTATGGAGAGCTAGAGTTTCGAGAGACAACGTGCTGAGAGTTGTCCTCTTTATCACATGAAGAAGAGACCACTTTCGAAAGCCAGTTTCGAGGGACAAAATGTACAGTCAGTGCACGGCAATGCACATAGCGAATGTGTACATCTTTACCCTTGGGCAGACTTTCGAAAGGCTGCAAGTCCCACCAGGGATTGAAAACAGAACTACTGAGGTCTGAACTGTGCCTCTCAGGGTGGCTAAGGCCAAACTTTTCTCCACGGGCCAGGTTTTGGGAAGGGGTCTCAGAGTCTGACTAGGGTTCGAACCCAGAACCTCTGAGGTGTCAGACACTGAGGTTTGAACTGTGCACCCTGGGCAGCTGTGCCTCTCGGCGTGACAGGGTTTTGGAAGGCTCTCAAGAGTCCGACAAGGGTTTAAACCCAGAACCTCTGAGGTCAGACACCAGGGACGGATCCAGGATTTTGGGAAAGAGGGGGCGCACTGTGCTAGAAACATTGAAATCTGCGGTGAATTTCAATGATTTGCTCCAAATTTCAAAATTTCACGGTCAATTTTAAGGATTTTTTGGCTGAAAGGGGGGGCGTGCGGTGGGTGTGCCCCCCCCTTGGATCCGCACCTGGACACTGAAGTTTGAACTGTGAACCCAGGGCAGCTGTGTCCAAACTGTTTCTTCTCCAAATCTACCTCCTCTGTGAAGTATTGTGAACAGCTTGTCAAGGCTTTACATAAAGAACAAAATCCTGCAAGAGATTTTCAACGTTATATTTTTCTGGAAGGAAACGTTTTGCTTTATCAATATTCAGGAGCAGAAATGTTGGCTCATTTTGGAATTACATCACCACACGACGAGTCTTGGGGCCTTATGGACAAATCCCAAATTGACATAAACGAGAAAGATCTGTGCATTTCCACCGAAATCGCAAACACAACCTCCGTCTGAAACTGAATGACGCGACGCATAGAACCCCACGACAGTGACTTTGACGACGTTGAGTCAGACTCGACCATTGCTGAATCATGGATTGCGTCACGTCAGCTGGTTTCAGATCGAGGTTGTGGTTGCGATTTCGGCGGAAGTGCACAGATCTGCAAATTCAAGAATCGCCTATTCACGAAGCTCTCCTAACGCAGAGTCCTCAGTCCCTACAAGGGAGGTGTCCGACTGGTAGAGATGTCCCATTGTACTGATCCTGTTAGAGTAGATGTAATTCCTAATGGGCCAACAGACAAACACCGCTCAGAGTTTGTCCGAATTTAAACAATTCCCCAAATCACCAATTGGATTGTTACATGCCATGAGGATACCAGTCCGTGGACTGACCTCTCGACCTCGAGGTAGCAACGTCAATGACAATACCCATGCAGGATCCCTTAACCCAGTCAAATTCAACAAACGTAACAAAGCAACGGACAAAACTTGCGGAATATTCAACTGATGACGTGTAACAATCCAGAGGTAACTACCGTGTTTAAATTCTTGCTAACTGCTAAACTGAAAGTTAAAACTAATAGCAGAATAACAGCAGGAGTAGAGAGCATGACTCTCTTACCGTGAACCGTCTGAACTGCCTCGGCCGCTCAAGACAGCTTCAAAACTGAAAAAGAACATGATGAAAACGAGTGAATTCTTCGGAAAGAAGTTCTTAATCTTAAAGATAATGTATCACGGGTATTTTCGCAGGCCATGAAAATCATTGTTTATTTACATTTTGTTTGTTTGTGTCCAGTCTTTCTTTGTCTTATGAATAATTTGTTGGTGGCGTGCCCGTCTATCTATTTTGATACCGAAAATATTCAGTTTGGTGGGTTGGCATGTCCCAAAAGTCCAAAATAACATAATGTAAACATCCCATGTTTATAAACACTGAATGTAAACAATGAAGTCGCGATACATTATCTTTAACGAGGAACCTGCTAGACTTATTATCCTGACAGGACGGCACTGCGAGTGGTGGTACTGTAGACATTCAATTCCAAAACAGTGCAATGACGTCACGTCAAAATGTCCTTGACGCAATGCAACAGGGGCAAAAGGTCGAAAAGATACAACTGCGTAGTAAAGTGCCTCCTCATCTGCACCCAGAGTCCAGCAGACGGTATCTTCTGTCAAGGTTTTCTCATTTCCTATGACATTAAGTGAAAATTATTTGAAGAAATGTTGTTCCTGTGAACCATCTGAAGAATGTTTCTTCAATTTTTTTCCAATTCGTTTTGGAGGCTTTTAGAAAACTTGAACAGACGATCCGTCTGCTCAAACCTTGGGGCAGACGCGTTCATGGAATAATAATCCTTAAGATGACAAACACCACACTCTACATCCGTGAGTGGTGATTTCTCATTAATTGCTATAACACAAAGCCAGACTTCACCATCTCAGCAACACGAGGACAACAGAGCTAATCGTCACACCACACACACGATGTGGAACGATTTCCTACGAGCCGACAACAAACACGGCATTACCCACCTTCCAGGGCCTCTTCGGCGTAGTATTTGACATCTTGGTCGGGGTCATTCTTTAATTTATCTAGGATAGGTTTAATCTGCGTTTGCACACAACTGAAAGAGACAGAAAACTGAGTGAGAAACATGGGAATTTTAAGAGTCGAGTGTCAGATACAGCGGTAATAGCCCAAGGCATGGTGATTTCGTGCGGAATGTACTGCACTCCTGAGTTATACAGCACGGCCTAACCACCGGCTGCCCATGGAGAATTTCCTTTATGGCCTAGTGGGTAGCGTGGTGGCCTATGAGCGTTGAGCGCAGTCAGTACTTGGATGGGCGACCAGCACAAATGACACGTGCAGCATGTGAAGACTTGACTGTCTAAGGGCACCATTCTCTGTATCACCTGAAGCACAACTCCGACACAGTGATTGAATCTGGGACTCCAGAGGTGACGGGCATTGACATTTCCACTGCACCACTCTGACAGCTCCACTGAGTCAAAGGATGACCAGGCACAATCATGTTCTTATATCCTATAGAGGCTTTGCAATGACAGCATCCTGGCGGCCATTCTGGAGGACACAGGGCGCAGAGGTGTGAACCGACCGTGACGTGACTTGCCTGAAGCGCCCCACACCATTGTCTGACGTAACGTCATTGGGGCATGCACGGCTCATTTCGCTGCACCTCTGCAGCATGTGTACTCCAGCCTGGCACTTGTGACGTCATACGCAAAGCCTCCATAAGCATCGAAGTCGAAGCCAGGCCCTGTTTGTCCAGGTACGCCAAAGGTTCTATTTCTGCAGTTAGCCAATGACCAACAATAAACTGGCCACTGGTCAAAGTCATCACATCAACAGCAGATATCGGAGAAAACTTGCAACGCGCGGAGTTGTTCTATTCAGCTCTTCACTCATTAACAACACTCACCTTGGTTCTAAGGAAGGCCCAAGTTTTTGTAAAGTTTTAGCGACGTTAAATCGAACATTAGCTACACTATCTTGGTGCATCGGCAAAATCTTCGGTAGTAAAACATCCGTTGTGATTCTTGGTCCGACTGCCTCCGCTAGAAGCTGAAGACAGAAATATTGGAGGTGAGTTAACTTCAATAAGGAAAGACGAAGTTTTGTAGCATCATCAGTCGTCACTTATCAGCAACAAATGCAGTACAATTCAGCAGTTGTCAGTTGACTGATACGATACAACTGGAGCAGACAGTACATATCTTCTGTTGACATGTGTGAGGCAGTCTAGGAAAACACATCGGATGTCGCATTTGAGGAAAGTGCTAATGGCAGGCCTTTCCGTTTGACGGGTGCGAAAATGCATGCGCCTCGCAAACAATAGAAGCACATGCGTTTTGGCGCCTGTCAAACGGAAAGGCCTGTAATGGCCTTGGTGAACCCGCACATTTCAATAGCTGAAATGTACTACGTAACAGGTAAACAGTAGCTGATCAGTGCACAGGCAATCTGACACCCCTTGTTGATCATTCAGCGACATCAAACAGATTTTCCTAGACTGCCACATATTTCAGAGAATGGATTCATGTTTAATGGCAAGTCACAATTTGTCACATCTCAAAATTTTCAAAATGTCACAGGAATGTATCAATTGTCACAGCTTTTTTGGTGCTTTTTGCATGTTTAGGTCACATCAAGTTTGCTTTTGTCACATAAGCGAGAACGAAAAAGCACACATTATCCCTATAGAAAGAACACAAATCGATGCGGTTTCTCAGTCAGCCCCCCAGGAAGGGACTGCTGAGGATCAATGGCCCACGGCATGCTAGCAATTTATCAAACCCGAGAGATGTCATAAAGCAGGGGTTTGAAAGGATCTGGGAATACCTATCCCAGACCCAAGAATCAGCTAAAGTTGAGACTATTTTCTTCTAAAATGAAGCACCTGAACAGATCCTTGGCAAGGTTTCCGCCAGGAAAAAATGGGGGATCAATGTGACCAAGAAGGTGGGTACTTGGGTGGGGGGTCTGGGGGCCGTCCCCCAGAATAAATTTGGATTTTAGAAGCCCAGAGTTGGATTTTCTGGCATTTCCTGCCAAAATGTTTTTACAACTGCCTTGATGTGAAATTTACCGGTAAGGCCTTCCCACAGAAATTATTAAAGGGGCTGTTCATTTTTCGTCAATTGAGGAATCTGAGTTGTGATCCTTGAAAAAATTGAGAAAGCTATGAAGCTGCAAATTGCAGCGGTTATTCTGTACAGGACAACAAATAATTGCTGCAGTCTGCAAGTGCATAGCTGCTTTTTCCCTTTTCCCAAGGATCACAACTCAGATTCCTCAAATGACAAAAATAAACAGCCCCTTTAAGACATTTTAAGGCCTTGATAATGAATATGCCAACTTTAAAACTTTAAGAATTTCTTGAAGACCTTGTAGGCACCCTGGATAATGACCTGGAATGGAAACACCAAGCCAAAGGCTTACCAGGTCACCTTGACTCAGCTTCAGCACAGGAGGGAATAAATCAAACTTGACCCTGGCTGGCTGGGGTGGGCCACACTAAAACGCTCACCAGCTTACTTACAATTACAGTTACATCCTCTCAAACGAAAAAGAGGCATTGTAAGCATGTTTTGAAATGTCACAAAAATTCCTGTTTGTCACAAAATTTTACTGATCACTTTGTCACATTTTGTCACAGAATTCTCAAAAAGTCACCGAATGTCACCGAATTTCAGGCAAACAAGTTTTGTCACAGAATGTCACCATGTCACAGGGAATCCATTCTCTGATATTTCTAAAAGCCTTGGAAATGAATTGGAAAGAATTTGAAGAAACATTCTCCAGAAAGTTGAGAGGAACAACCTTTCTTCAAATATTTTGCAATCAATACCATAGGATGTGAGAAAACTTGGATAGAAGAAGCCGTCTGCTGGACTTCGGGGGCAGATGCATTGTGGACACCATGCCATGATTGATTCGACAACCAGCATCGAATCAGTTCACTAATCACAACCACAGAGATTTGGGTGCAAAACTTCAGATACTTACATTTATACAGAAAAGACACGTCAGTCGATGAAGATAATTCGTCTCCGTCAACATACTTAAAACTTTTGGGATGATCGTATGTTGAGCCCATTCGGTTCCGAATTTCTCCACCAGTTTCTTCAGATTTGTTGTCGCTGCTTCGCGGATTGCAAACACTGAAAACAAAGACGACGTGAATCAGTAACTCTCCTGACACAAGGAGGTGTGGACCTCTGCGGCAGGTGCAGAATTCGAAAACAGTGGAACCTCTCTATTAAGAATGAGCTCTCTAAAAAGTTTTTTATACATCTTATTCTTATGGACTATTCTCGAATTCGCAGATCTGTGCACTTCCGCCAAAATCACAACCACAACCTCGATCTGAAACCAGCTGATGTGACGCAATCCATGATTCAGCAATGGTCGACTGTGACACATCTTTGAAGTCACTGTTGTGGGGTTCTCTGCGTCACGTCATTCAGTTTCAGACCGAGTGTATTTGTATTCAATTTTTTCCGTCAGGGCCGACGCAATATCATTATTGGCCTTGGTAAGTTCGGAAGAGGCCGTCTCAAGCTACTCATGTTCCTCACTTTTACTTGCCCTTGCAAAGAAACAAGGTACAAGGCACCACGGTTTACTGTCCCATGCGACGGACGTGAAGAGCCACGAATGAAATCCCACATGGCCTGGGCTGGATTCGAACCCGGGACCTGCCGCTTGTTCAAAGTTACTCACCATGGTCAACCAGCCACTGCATGCAAAGCGTAGTCAACTTCTCATCAAAGAATTCAACACCCTGAAAAGAGCAAATCAGAATTTTTACAACGGAACTGAAGGAGAATGAGAAAGTGTGACGGGAAACATCGCTTGGTCATGTTGGTGGGCAATGGAGAAATGAAGATGGAGAGGTCTTGAAAGTGAAGGTAGGTTGGCAGGAAGAGAGGCCTGTGTACGTCGTAAGTAGAACATTTAACACTAACAGGAGATCTGGGCTCTGTGTGGGCAAATCTGGGCTCGGTGCAGGCACATCTGGGTTCTACATGGGGTAATCTGGGCTCTGGGCTGTCTGTCGAGGTATTTCTGGGCTTTACATGGACTGATATGGGGAAATTGTGGGCAGATCTGGGCTTTGTGTGGGCTCTAACTGGGCATATACAGGCATTACTGGCAAATCTTGGCTCTGTGCAGGCATATGTGGGCTCTATGTGGGCAAAATCTGGGCACCATGTGGGCAGATGTGGGCTGTATGTGGGCAGATCTGGGCTTTATGTGGGCTCTATGCGGGCAGATGTGGGCTCCATGTGGGCTCTATGTGGGCAGATGTGGGCTCTATGCGGGCTCCATGTGGGCAGATGTGGGCTCTATGTGGGCAGATCTGGGCTTCGTGTGGGCTCCAACTCAGCTGACTGCAGGAATATCTGGGGTCTAAGTGGGCAAATGTAGGTTCTATGTAGGCAAATCTGGGCTAGAACTGGGCAAACCTGGGAAATCTGTGCAGGTATATGTGGGCTCGATGTGGGCTGTAAGTGGGCAAATCTGGGCTCTAAGTGGGCAAATCTGGGTTCTATGTGGGCAAATCTGGGCTAGAACTGGGCGAATCTGGGAAATCTGCGCAGGTATCGATGTGGGCTGTAAGTGGGCAAATCTGGGCTCTGAGTGGGCAAATGTGGGTTCTATGTGGGCTTGAACTGGGCGAAATTAGGAAATCTGTGCCGGTATATCTGAGATCGATGTGGGCAAATCTGGGCTAAGTGCAGGCGTATCTGGGCTCTATGTGGACAAATCTGGGTTTTTTCATGGCATGTCAGAGCTGTCTATATGGGCAGATCTGAGAGTGCAGAGACTACATGTAGAAGACGGCAACTTACTAATTGTCCCGCCAAAAGAGGCATGTACTCGATGATCGCCAGGCGCACCCTCCATTTGGCATCCTCGGCTAATTCTACGATCGCTGGTAGTAAACTTTGCGACAATTGTGTGATTCCAATAACCTGAAAATGGAACAAGAACATCGAAGTCAGACTCAGCTTGGGTTGTGGAGGGAGTTCCTACTCTGAGAAACGGACATTTTAAAGTGAGGGGTCCAGTCCTGATATCTACAGTCTACTTTATCCTGATCAGCCGACTTAAAACTTTTGGGAACTCGAGGTGCATTCAGCGCTACACCTGATCCTATAAGACCATACCGCCAGCACTTGACTGAGATTTGAACCTGGGACCTCACAGGAACCAAGTGGCGACCCGACTCAGAATCGAACCCAGGGCCTACTGGTTATGAGTCCAACGCCTCGCCCTTGCCAAATTACATGTACTATTTTGAGGCTCAGGTCTGGCAAGTAAAACTGACAATATACTCACCTCATTAACACAGTCTAGATTTGATATAATATTTAATCGGACTTCAGGGCATTCATCTTTCAACTGAGTCAAGAACAGTGGTAGAAGATGTTCTATTGTGCTGAAAATAGAAATAAGGAGACGTCAGAAATGAAATGGCCAGGGCCATTGTGCTCACCTCAGTGACAGAGTATGAAATGTGAGTAGCCTGGTGATACACTGAATGGTGAAGGATTAGTGCAGAAACATCGTAACATTTACTACCGATGAGATATGGCCAAAGTAAATTTTTCAAGATGGCCGCCTGGCAGCCATGTTGAAGTCCAATCGAACCGAAATTTGGCATATAAGTAGACGGTACCAACACACATATTTAGGCACGGTTAAAGCATCCTAGCTCCCACTATTTATGAGGTGTGGGTCAAAGTCCATTTTTCAAGATGGCTCCCTGGCGGCCATATTTGACGTCGAATCTGACTGAAATTTACCATATATTTATACGGTACCTAGATACATATTTTGGCAACGTTAAAACATCCTACCTACTCCTATTTATAAAATG
>NMRB01000109.1:603817-638894 GCA_002633025.1 Notospermus geniculatus
GGGCAAATGTGGGTTCTAAGTGGGCAAATGTGGGTTCTATGTGGGCAAATCTGGGTTAGAACTGGGCGAATCTGGGAAATCTGCGCAGGTATATCTGGGCTCGATGTGGGCTGTAAGAGGGCAAATGTGGGTTCTAAGTGGGCAAATGTGGGTTCTATGTGGGCAAATCTGGGTTAGAACTGGGCGAATCTGGGAAATCTGCGCAGGTATATCTGCGCTCGATGTGGGCTCTAAGTGGGCAAATCTGGGCTCTAAGTGGGCAAATGTGGGTTCTATGTGGCCAAATCTGGGCTACAACTGGGCGAATCCAGGAAATCTGCGCAGGTATATCTGCGCTCGATGTGGGCTGTAAGTGGGCAAATGTGGGTTCTATGTGGGCTAGAACTGGGCGAGTCTGGGAAATCTGTGCCGGTATATCTGAGATCGATGTGGGCAAATCTGGGCTAAGTGCAGGCGTATCTGGGCTCTATGTGGACAAATCTGGGTTTTGTCCTGGCATGTCAGAGCTGTCTATATGGGCAGATCTGAGAGTGCAGAAACTACATGTAGAAGACGGCAACTTACTAATTGTCCCGCCAAAAGAGGCATGTACTCGATGATCGCCAGGCGCACCCTCCATTTGGCATCCTCGGCTAATTCTACAATCGCTGGTAGTAAACTTTGCGACAATTGTGTGATTCCAATAACCTGAAAATGGAACAAGAAGATCGAGGTCAGAATCCAAGATGGTGTTGCCCTGTGTGGAGGGAGTTCTTGCTCTGAGGAACGGACGTTTTAAGGTGAGTGTCTAGTCTGATATCCACTCTCCACTTCAGCCTGATCAGCTGATATAACACTTGTGGGGTACTCAAGTAGCAGCTCATTGAGCGCTACACTTGATCCTTTCAGACCAGCTGGAAGAAACGAAGTGGTGGCTGGACCGAGAAACGAACCCGCGGCCTACTACTAGTTGCGAGTCTGATGCCCTTGCCACCTCACATGTACTTTGAGACTTGGGACTGGCAGGGACACTGACAATTTGATGCTCACCTCATTAACACAGTCTAGATTTGATATAATATTTAATCGGACCTCTGGGCATTCATCTTTCAACTGAGTCAAGAACAGTGGTAGAAGATGTTCTATTGTGCTGAAAATAGAAATTAGGAGGCGTCAGAAAAAAATGGCGTTTGGTTCAAAATCAAAATAAAGTTGGGGTACCAGCTCCTGTAACTTGTAAGATTGACTAAGTTCACTACTGCTCATCACCCCCAAAATTGAAAACTGATTCCATACGACAAGCTGTTCTCTGCGAAATCGATGGAAAACAATTACTGGATGGACAGACGGACGGACACATCCATGACAACAATACCCCTTAACTCAATGAGGAGGTCGCCACTTCTCCACGGAAAGATGTCGCTGCGACCATATCAGGCCTCTTCATTGTCTTCAGGACGTCATCTCCATGGCAATGTGCGGTGCGAGCATGAAGCCACAACGTCACGGCAGTGTGACGTTGACGTTCCGAACAACGTCACAGTGGAAAAGTGGATACGGTCGCAGCGCCATCAAATGGTAGAAAAAATTAGGCTACCTCCTCATTGTTGCGTAACAAACCCAATTTTGGGCCGAGGGGAAAAAGTGACGCACGGGTGAAGAAACAAAGAACTTACTTGTCTTTGCCTAGTATCGGAGACAATCCCATGATAACAGACGCTAACGCAGATTTGACATGTTGATTGGCGTCTGTCACTAAATCTTTGATACATGGCAACAAATTATTCATGATGAGTTCCTCGCGTTTCGGCGGCGCCAAGTTCTGACAGAATTCTTTGACTTTGTGGGCTGCGGCTGCACGGACCTCGGCCTCGCAATCTTTGAGTAAGCTTGTGAACGCTGGTACGAGGTCGATTCTGGTGATCTCGGGCCCACAGGCCTTCTGGAGCTGTAAGTGAAAAAAATTCGGTCAACAGACAAATCCCAAATTGACGTTAACGAGAAAGAACTGCGCCGAAATCGCAACCATAACCTCGATCTGAAACTGAATGACGTGACGCAGAGAACCCCACGAAAGTGACTTCGACAACGTTGCGTCAGAATGACCATTGCTGAACCATGGATTGCGTCACGTCAGCTTGTTTCAGATCGAGGTTGTGGTTGTGATTTCTGCGGAAGTGCACAGATCTGCGAAATTGAGAATCATCTATAGAGGCTATGCACTGACGTCATCAAATGACGTCATCAATGGGTATGACGCCACGTGTTGGATGGAAAATGGACGGAGCACGTGGTCAGATGCACTGCGTCAGCATGTCACAACGTTCCATCCAACATGGCATCACCTCGCTGACGACGTCACGTGCATAGCCTCTATACAACAACACAATTGGACACAAGTTGGACTTGTATTCACCTGCATGTTTCACTGATGTTTGCTTGCACTTGCAAGGTGCAAGAGATGAAGTGAGGGGCAATTTGCGACAGCCCTCCCACCAGCAACTTTTGGGACCCAGTTCATCCCAATTAAACCAGACCCCGTTTACTTACCTCGGTGAATTTATCCGCGACCATGTATCTGACCCTCCACGATTTGTCGTCTGCCGCTTGTTTTAGCGTCGGCATCACCAGCTGTTCTCTATCCTCCTGGTTCAGGAGCGACGCGATACTGACGCAGGCTTCCACGGCGAGGAGGCGCACTGAATCCTGCAAAACAAGGAACAATTTTTTTGACAATCTTCGGACAGGTAGGAAGGGTTAATTTGAAGCACGCGAGTCCGTGACAAGATGGGTGGGCAGAATAGAGGCAAGGCAAGTCTATTCGTTGGTCCTTTGAATGATCTGATGATTGCATTGCTAAGCATAGTTCATGAAGCAGATACGAAATTGTGACCCGCTGTAGCAAAAGTAGGCGCTTGTTGCAACCAAAGAAAGGAATAACAGCCTTAAGGCCCGTTTATACAGAGCGCGACCGCGACTGCGACCGCGACCGCGGCACCGACCGCGGCAGCCGACCCAATTAAACCAGACCCCGTTTACTTACCTCGGTGAATTTATCCGCGACCATGTATCTGACCCTCCACGATTTGTCGTCTGCCGCTTGTTTCAGCGTCGGCATCACCAGCTGTTCTCTGTCCTCCTGGTTCAGGAGCGACGCGATACTGACGCAGGCTTCCACGGCGAGGAGGCGCACTGAATCCTGCAAAACAAGGAACAATTTTTTTGACAATCTTCTGACAGGTAGGAAGGGTTAATTTGAAGCACGCGAGACCGTGACAAGATGGGTGGGCAGAATAGAGGCAAGGCAAGTCTATTCGTTGGTCCTTTGAATGATCTGATGATTGCATTGCTAAGCATAGTTATGAAGCAGATACGAAATTGTGACCCGCTGTAGCAAAAGTAGGCACTTGTTGCAACCAAAGAAAGGAATAACAGCCTTACAACACAAAAGCTGAAATGTACGTCTCTGCGGGTTTACAATAAAGTGGTCAGAAGTGATAATAGTTGAGTAAACTGATGATAAATGATGATCACTAGCAACAAGCGCCTGTTTTTGCTGGAGTGGATCATACCTAATTGGTTTTGAGGGCCCCAATAAGAGACAAAATTTATAATGTTTTTTATATGATACGAGAACCAGGTTATGTGTACAGTATGTTCGCAAGATGGAATCAGGAGTGGGATGTCAGATCAGAGAATAGACAGGATTAGCAGCTTTCCGACTCCGACTTCAACTACGAGAACGAATTGCAGTCCGCTGTGGACATCCGTGATAAAAACGAGTTGGTAGACGTTTTCAATTCATCAAACACCATAATTGAAGGCAGAAAAATTTGGCCTTATAAATCGGAAATAAGGATAAATTATGAATATTGAACTCGTAATCCTAGTCGTTACGACTTGAAATACGACTATGATATTTGCGATTTAGGTGCACTTCCGATTACGAGTCAAAATTATTCTGCCACAAAGTTATGGCATTTTACGATTTGCGAACGTCTATCAAATCGATTTCATCAAGGATGTCCACAGCGGACTGCAATTCGTTCTCGTAGTTGTAGTCGGAGTCGGAGTCGGAAAAGTGCTAATCCTGTCTAATGTTTTTTATATGATACGAGAACCAGGTTATGTGTACAGTATGTTCACAAGATGAAACCAGGAGTGGGATGTCAGATCAGAGGGGGTAGAGCCCATAGTTTGAACGCCGTAGCAAAAGATTGAGACATGGAAAGGGTGGTAGTTTCCATGGATAGCCAACTTGAAAGTCACATCACAGAACGGATCAAACCACATAGAACCAGACCTCATACACATCTTCAACACATGCGGTTGATTTCAGACTACTGGATGACGAAGTTTTGGCTCTACTGGGGATATGAGTGAAGGATGTCATACAACTTCTATACTCAGTTTCAAACATGCAAGGAGTTCTAGAGCATTATGAGGAGATGGGATCAATGCCCTGTTCAGCATTGATACCATAATCCCATCTTGCCTCTGTCATGTCTGTATGACATCTAAGGTTTTCAAAGTGGATGAGTAACTCATCTCCTTCAGCATTCTTTATGTTCTATAGGGTCAAAACCTGCTACATTTCATCAAGAAATCTGGTAACTAACCTATCAAGGGGTTTGCAATGAATTAGAAATCACTCGACTAGGGCTATCTCAAGCAATGAACTATCAACACTGGAACACACTCGAACAAGTCTACCAAACATGAGGGGCATAAGTGCGCCATCAGAGAATCGACCGATGCCGGCATCGGTGAAACGCCTCTAGTTTGCACAGAGTAGAACTAGTTTGGGAGGCAAGTGACCGAAAATGTGACAACTGCATTTCAGAGTGGAGAGAACAACTCGAATAGAAAATATGATGGTTTGATGGAAAATAGAGGCAGGGATGATTAAATCAGAATATATGTGAGGCGGCGTTGGGAAACCCGTCGGATGTCACTGGATGATCAACAAGGGCTGTCACTGTCAGATAGACGATTCTCGAATTCGCAGATCTGTGCACTTCCACTGAAATCTCAACCAGAACTTCGTTCTGAAAAACCAGCTGACGTGATCCATGATTCAGTAATGGTCGACTCTGATGCAACTTCTTCAACGTCACTGTCATGGGGTTGTCTGCATCATGTCATTCAGTTTCTTACTGAGGTTATGATTTCGGCGGAAGTGCGCAGATCTTTGTCGTTTACGTCAATCTGAGAACGGCCTATTGCCTGTGCATTGATCTGTTACGTAGTGTACATTTCAGCTATTGAAATTTGCCAGATCACTATGGCCATAACACTTTCCTCAAATGTGACATCCGACTGGTTTTCCTTTGCAGCCACACACATGACTGTTATGATTTGAGCCACTTCAACAAGAAACTGTGAACACATTACATTAATTCATCATTTTTTGAAAACATGCCTAACTCCATCATAATTTTCTATTCAGCCTAGGTGTGGATTAACATAGAAATATCGCTGTGACATTCTGAAAATTCTGAATTTTCAAAATCCAGTGGATTCACACGGATTGGTCATTCAATACAGTCCGAAAACGCATGGAGGATTTTGCATCATAATTATGATGAGTTTTAGGAGCTCTGGTCAGGATCTGTTATGAAGTTGTGAAATAGAGACACACACAAAATGTTAACACACAGAATGACTTCAGAATGTAGTTCGATATTTCTGATGTTGGACAGTTTTTCTCACACACAGAATGCCAATAACATAAAGTCAACTCTACCCCCTACGTCCCATGCAGAGAATATGAAACGAAACGGACAAAATATAGACAAGATTATACACAACTATTAGAAAATAAAAGTCACCAGCGAAGTATTTCATCCAGTTAAGAATATGAGAGATTTCTTTGTTTTTTTTCAACTCAAATATTCAACTTATTCAGCCAGGGTTTCCGCCAGAGGGTAAAATGTGTAAAATTCCGTACCCTTAAATTTTTCCAGGGTACGGATCCGTACCCTCAAAAATGTTGGGTAACCATTTTTCCATGACATGCCGGACGAAACCAAACAATCGGCATGACCGGCGCGGGGATTTTATGCTTCAAAATACGCCTAAAATGGCACCAAACAATTTTAAACCTTTTTAAAAATAAACAAAAAATTTTTTTTCAAAAATTTTTTTTTTCAAAAATTTTTTTTCTTCAAAAAACATTTTTTTTGGTCCGTACCCTTATTTTTTTTTCTGGCGGAAACCCTGTCAGCAACAATGCAGAAGTGCAATGCCAAGTTTTTACAGCTCTTCTCCATTAGATTTTGTGGGTTCGCACACCCTAGGTCAATTTCCAGCATGTTGACGTAAGGGGTGTAAGTTTTGTGAAGGGATGGGCCTGCTGCGATGAAGCTCGCCATGCCACCACACCACTGAATGATGATTTGGGAAAATCACTTTCAAATGTATGTAGATGTATGAATAGACTCTACCACTCCAAAAGAGTGCAGCACCTGACGAGGCAGCGTCATGACGTCCCGCACGTTGTTTCTGAATGCCATGACCTGACCCGAAAAAATCCAGTTGTTTCAGCGATCATGACGTCAGGAAATAATTTGATTTTTTTTCCGTCTCGCGTCAAGACATCATGAAATGACATGCGGGGCGTCATGACGCTGCCCCGTCAGGTGCTGCACTCTTTTGGAGTGATATCGTCTATTAGTGAAGAAATAGGAAAGGCGAAAATGTGATCGCAGCAGAGAAACTCTAGCGAAAGCCGTTCACAGATCACAGCGGCCATGGTTGGGACAAATATTGTGGTTTGGGATGTCACATCTCAGGATCAGGCCTAAAAAAATAAATGTCTTGTTTCGGGTCAGCCGACCGACCCTCCTGAAAATGCCCCGACCCTAAAATTTTTTTCCAAACCTAGAAAAAATAAAACTAAAAAATCACACAATAATACTGTTTTTTCAATTAAAACTTTCAAAAAATGACAAGAGTACAACAAATGAAGAAGGAACATTCATGACATGGCAGAATCTACAGCTCTTCCTAGGCCCCCTATGTTACAGATCAGTTCCACTTCGTTATTTCAGCTGACATTTCCTATTTTACACACAGTTTTTCAAGCAAACTTTGGGAAAAAATTTGTAAAAAATAAAATTTTATTCCGACCGACCGACCCTAATTTTTCAAACTGACATGACCCGAAACAAGACATTTTTTTTTTTAGGCCTCAGCAGAATGAGGTAATGAAAATTTGTTGCCACCAGCAACGAAATTACGTAGAGTGTAAGGGGAGGAAGCTAGAAGGGGTTGATGTAGAAGCCTACCTGTTCATCTTGAGCCAGTGTCGTAAATAACGGGATGATATTCTGTTTGAGGCAATCCAGTTCAACAACTTTCGCAAACTCGCCGAGTTTCCCAGCGGCAGCGCGGCGTACCATGGGCGTGTCATCGCCACATAGGTTGTGAAAATGTCTGGAAAAGAATCAAGACTTCTGACTAAACCAATTAATTCTACACATTAGTAGCAACTGTATTTGTATTTGTATTTGATATTTCCGTCAGGGCCGAAGCCAGAGCCAGGGCCGGATCCAGGATTCACAGAAAGGGTAGCTCGAGAAAGTTGGTGAGCACCGAAAAAGTGAAGCCTAAAGGGGGGTCTGGGGGCTCTCCCCCAGAAAAATTTGACAATTTAAGTGCTTTTAGATGCATTTTCCTGGCATCTGAGAGCAAAATACTAGAATTTTTGTGATTAAATTTTTCTTGCTAAAAAAAATCATTGCTCTGCCAAAAATAGGGGGGGCGTACGCCCCCCCGCCCCCCCCTGGATCCGGCCCTAAGAGCATTATTGGCCCTGGTAAGTACGGAGGAGGCCATCACAAGCTACTCATGTTCCTCACTTAGATGGGGTCTTTTACTTGCCCTTGCAAAGAAACAAGGTACAAGGCGCCACAGCTTACTGTCCCATGCGACAGACATGAAGAGCCGGGAATGAAATCCCATATGGCCCGGGCTGGATTCGAACCTGGGACCTGCTGCTTGCTGAGCGGAGGTGATAACCACTCGGCTATCAGGGCTCTACTGTGACGACAGGTCTATCCTATTCATCATTTCGACAGCCCTGCCCCTATCTTGGATTTCTATGGATACTTTGTGCTTGTGAACTCATCTGTAGGCAACTCAAAAATGTCAGCGATTGGTCACGAGAACCTAATCTGCCTACCAAAAGTGAGCATGACCAAAATCCCCATAGAAATCCAAGATGGCAGGGCCCATCAAAATAATGTATTTACAATTTACGAAAACCTACACCAACGAAAAAGATGGAAAGCATGTTTTGTGACTAAAATACTGAGAAAACCACCACTCACTGTCTTAGAAAGACTTCTGACTAAACCAATTAATTCTACACATTAGTAGCAACTGTATTTGTATTTGTATTTGATATTTCCGTCAGGGCCGAAGCCAGAGCATTATTGGCCCTGGTAAGTACGGAGGAGGCCATCACAAGCTACTCATGTTCCTCACTTAGATGGGGTCTTTTACTTGCCCTTGCAAAGAAACAAGGTACAAGGCGCCACAGCTTACTGTCCCATGCGACAGACGTGAAGAGCCGGGAATGAAATCCCATATGGCCCGGGCTGGATTCGAACCTGGGACCTGCTGCTTGCTGAGCGGACGTGATAACCACTCGGCTATCAGGGCTCTACTGTGACGACAGGTCTATCCTATTCATCATTTCGACAGCCCTGCCCCTATCTTGGATTTCTATGGATACTTTGTGCTTGTGAACTCATCTGTAGGCAACTCAAAAATGTCAGTGATTGGTCACGAGAACCTAATCTGCCTACCAAAAGTGAGCATGACTAAAATCCCCATAGAAATCCAAGATGGCAGGGCCCATCAAAATAATGAATTTACAATTTACGAAAACCTACACCAACGAAAAAGATGGAAAGCATGTTTTGTGACTAAAATACTGAGAAAACCACCACTCACTGTCTTAGCTCTGCTTTCAATGGATTAGAAATTCTTCCATAGCAAACACTGAAGAGACCACATGCTGATGTCCTCGACGTGAACCAGTCACCTGGAAGATGGAGACAACGAATCAGACTTTCCAAAATCATGATGTCAGGAGTAGAAGACATTACGAAAAGCAGTATGATGTAAAATACGTAAGGTGAGACAACCATCGTACTTGAATCTTGGCCCTTTTCCGATGACTATAGGAAATTCCGATTTACTGTATTTTCAGTTTTTTCCCACTGGCTTCATTCATCCTCAACTAATTTCAACTGGGTTTTTACAGTGTTTCACATAAAATGGGTGCAATCACGCTCGCAAAATTGCGTCAAGGAGCTCGATCGACCGCGCTCCTCGGCATCCTTGAAGTTCACTTCAGGCGCGAGTGTGAACAGCTCTCCTCGAAACCATTGCGGAGCTGAACTGACTGAACTCCTACACATTTCAAACATGAAGCACTGAAATTTTTACTACATTTATCAACATCACTCCACCACGTGACGCAAAAGCATCAAGTATGTATCTGCAACAAAGCCTAGTTTCCACACTCTGTGAAAGGTTTGTCAAACACTGGCCACTTACCGACAGACAATCTCTTAACCAATGGGACAAAGTGTTGCTCAAGATCTGCTGCCGAATGTTGGGCAGCGATCGTCCTGAGAGATTCTACAGCCTTGTCACGGACGACAGTCTCTTCAACGGTGGCAAGACTCTCCAGCGGCGGCTGCAAAATGGAAAACAGCGATAAGAGAACGAAGAATATGCAAGAAATGGTAAGATTTCAATACTCGATATCAAAGGAGGTAAAGCCTAGCATACTATCACACTTGCGACTGGAATCAATTGATCTGATCATTCGCTGGCGATGTTCTTGCTGCGCACACAGCGAAAATTCAGCAACTTGGAAAAACTAGGAGCATCCACTCAGTCGTGTCCTGGCCACGTACATCGTCCCGGCGACTGGCAGTAATTCAGGCAGCATCTGGGGCGTTGAGACTCGATTTGGTTCAGAAAACTGGCTCTGATTAGTCAGAAGCCAATGTACATCACCACAACTGAATGAAACTGGATACAACTGGTCACTGGGAGGTTCAACATGTGCAACTCACGGTGACTGGCAATTTCTCAGTTCTAGCGAGTCGCAAGGGTGCGTACATCGACCGTTCCTGGCGACTGATCAGTTGCCTCCAGTTTCAACTAGTTCCTCCCATTCGCCAGGTAGCTCAGTGGCATTTTGTTGTATCCAGGCAGAAGTGCAATGTACGCCAGGCTCAGCAAAGAGCTGGAAGAATCTAAACATGCCAAATACTCACTAGTAAAAACTGTGGACATACTCTGGCCCACCGACTAGTGGCGTAAAATTTCCAAGTTGTTCGGCCAATGCCAGCAGCACTTCATCCTCATCATAAATTGTATCTGGAAGAAAGATTAATTTTTTGTATTTTATAATTTATCAGGGCGGAAGCCATAGCATATTGGCCTTGGTATATTTGGAAGACGCCATCTACATCTAAAGCTACTCATGTTCTCAGATGGGGCCTAGAAAGACTGCTTTTTGTTTCAGTTCAAATTGAATCAAGTACCACTGATCAGTTCATAATAACTCGTTCAGAAGACTCTTGAGAACATCCACTTGCCAGTGAAAATCAAATTATACCAGGTGTGAATGCCGCTGAGTCATAAGATTTTAATTTCATGGATGTCAGAAAGCACAACCCTGCTCACCTGTTAGAAATGGGATGAGTTCTGATCTTGTTCTTTCCACACCCAAGGCGAGGGCGATGGTTGATAATTTCTTGATGCTGTTCAATCGCAACTGAAAAAGAGATATTATGAGTCAAAATGAGCTTCCTATTACTTCGCTGTGCTGTCCAGTCGGCCTTGCTTGTCTGTTGTCATCCAACCAACCAAGTGAAGTTGCTTTGAGGTCAGCGACTTGCCAGATTTCTGTTCTAGGCATAGGGTAAAGTCGGCAGTAAACGGTCAGCGTCAGTTAACAGACAAACGCCCTAACAAAACCCAGTTCAAAGAAAAGTGGATTTTTGTGGTGAAAACTGTGGACATACTCTGGCCCACCGACTAGTGGCGTAAAATTTCCAAGTTGTTCGGCCAATGCCAGCAGCACTTCATCCTCATCATAAATGGTATCTGGAAGATTAATTTTTTGTATTTTATAATTTATCAGGGCGGAAGCCATAGCATATTGGCCTTGGTATATTTGGAAGACGCCATCTACATGTAAAGCTACTCATGTTCTCAGATGGGGCCTAGAAAGACTGCTTTTTGTTTCAGTTCAAACCGAATCAAGTACCACTGATCAGTTCATAATAACTCGTTCAGAAAACTCTTGAGAACATCCACTTGCCAGTGAAAATCAAATCATACCAGGTGTGAATGCCGCTGAGTCATAAGATTTTAATTTCATGGATGTCAGAAAGCACAACCCTGCTCACCTGTTAGAAATGGGATGAGCTCTGATCTTGTTCTTTCCACACCCAAGGCGAGCGCGATGGTTGATAATTTCTTGATGCTGTTCAATCGCAACTGAAAAAGAGATATTATGAGTCAAAATGAGCTTCCTATTACTTCGCTGTGCTGTCCAATCGGCCTTGCTTGTCATCCAACCAACCAAGTGAAGTTGCTTTGAGGTCAGCGACTTGCCAGATTTCTGTTCTAGGCCTAGTTTGTCCCTAGCCAAATTTGTTTCCCAAAATCACAGGGACGACAAACTTTATTCAGCACTGATGAGTCGCACAGGGTTCCAATTTCAGGTCGGATCCAAGCAAGCTGTCACTTCAGTTGCAACCTCGTCCCCACAGCACAACAATGCGCACAGCCCCTTGGAGATCAGCTTCATATCGGCCACGTAAAGATTATTGGGCATGTAAACGGATGTTCAACCAGGAACAGGATGTTGTCTGCAACTAATGCCCCTTATCCAGCTTGGGGAAAATGTTTTGTTGTGAGCAAGCACTTGTGGAGAAGCCATGGGAACGAGGTTGACAGAAAATTCGCCAAACCTTCCTGAATGGAAACCCTTTCTAACAACGTCTAAGTACACGTTAAATGGCCCAAAATTACTGGCCAAATCGATGATCACTTCGCGTCTCTAACAATCTAGTATGCTTTATTGTCATTGGATATGTCGGTTGATGAAACGAAGTGATTTTTTAGGCAAGAAACCTCGGAAAATCTCGCACAATTTTTCCAGTGTTTTGATTTTGAAACACACAACACTCCCGACTTCATTCAGAACTACCCGAAGTTCTCAAAAACCGTTGGTTTTATCTCAACCAAACTTCGTACATGTATTCTTCTATTAAAGAAGTATTTTATGAGCTGTACCTGTACATCATCCGTCCGTAATTCATCGATTAGGACGGCAATCGGATAGAGTGAATCGTCCGCTTGCTGCTGTGTTTCGCTGGCCGCCATTTTGAATTGTGTAGGGGGTCACAAAACTGAAAAGAACGGAGTACGCTGAAATTTTAGTTCCGTCAGTCGAGGATAGATGGCAGCAGTAGTCGACTTCTTAAAGGGGAAGTCCCCTCTGTGTTCTGTGAGGAGAGGTGTGTCTGTTACCACGGTAACGGCGTCAGGGGTCAAACTTAACAAAGAATGGCTCTATGCTCCTGGACAACGATAATGAACCATTTAGGACTGACAGAAAGGGGAGGGGGCGTAGCTCGAGGGATGCGGCAAGCGCCTTAGCCGCTAACCCAAAGCGGGCGGGGTCTGAGGCCCTCCCCCAGTAAAATTTGACAATTTAAGTCCTTGTAGATGCATTTTCCTGGCATCTGAGAGCAAAATACTCGTCATTTTTAGCTGATTCAATTTTTTCTTGCCAAAAAATCATGCCCCCGTACGCCCCCCTCCCCGTTGACCCTGTGTGCCCTCACTCAATTTCAAAAGGGAACGATGATTCATTTTTTTCGGACAATAGTGTAGGGTTCATTTCAATAAGGCTTTGATGACTGCATAACGTGCATGGTGCTTCTAATGTAGGCCTACTGTCGAAAATGTGTCACATGTTGAGGACAAGGGCTTTACCATGACAACCAATGAAATGGACAGTATGAGTGACGATTAATGGTCAACTGACTTTCCAAAGCTGAATAGGGGTTAGGGGTTTGTGTACACATTTAGGCCGACCTTGCGTCAACGAAACAAATTTTCGGCCTTGATAATTCCCAGTGTACAGTGAGGTGTGCGGAAGACATAGGTAAGTGCATCTCTGCATAAAGTATGGTTTTAAGTTCGTATTTTTGTTTGCTATCTCTATCTGAACACCACCACCTCAACAACCAACGCTCTTGATGTAGGTTCATATCGCGATGTAGAGGAATACCGGAGGACACGAGAAAGTTCAGGGCACTGTCCCGATAGTCGCACTTTCTACTATTTGCAGATAGGCCGTAACTATGTCCTGCCAGGTCGCCATCGTCCCTGACATTCTTGTGACTTTGGATACCACCGAATCGTCAACACCTGGGCAGACAGTCGACCCGAGCCCGACCCCTCAGAATCCGTCCCTCCTCGGACGTACGCCCTCCAGTCGTCTGTGTATCGACGTCTCTCGCCGGAAGAGCTCTTTACATGCGCCGCTCTTTACGACGCCCCTCACCCCCAGAACTGACACCACATGTTTACCAAGGCGTCCGTCCAGGAGTCTGTCCGTGTCCCAGGCGGGAAACACCCCACTGCCAGGGATGGGGGACGGGCAGAACAGAAAGGTGAGCAGTAGGCAGGCGCACACCTGGCCGTTTTTCCAATTTCCCGTTTTTCCCAAGAAAGATGTAACTTCATGAAAGAAGCTCCTCCGGAGAGTGTTCTCATGCGAGGCTCTCAAAGGGCAATGGGCCCATAACTCACTGCCCAAAAGGTGTCACTAGTGGCTAATACTCAGTATTGAAATGAACGTGACATCCAGCGGTGTGCTGCCTTCTATCGTAGTTCTATCCCCATTGACTTCGTCGGTTTCCGTAGGACGTACCCGCAAAGACTAAATGACACTGCCGAGTTTTCTATGGATGAACTGCCCATAGAGAGCCAACACGTGAGAGAAAAAACTCTCACGTGAGTGGCGCCTTGACTGTTTGAGCTCTCTTAACAGGGGCAGAAAGGAACCCCAGCTATCTCAGGAATGGTCACACCACTCATCCATGTCGAGTCGTCAACCCCGTGCCCAGGGATTCAACAAGACGAGGCCCCAGGTTCCAAGACAGCGTTCAAAAGACCGTCTCTGAAAACTTCCTTCATTTCGTCGTCTGTTTCTCCCGTCATGCACTCGCCAAGTACCCAAAGAAACGAAAGCAACTTCCTGTCGGAGAATTACTGGGCTGAGAGAAAACATGTCGCCAGGGGTGCGCCGTCTCTCTCTGCTTCGACGAGGGCGCATGCTGGAAGCATCGAAGACGTCTCCGAGGACAAAACAAACGAAGCCAATCACCAGGTAGGCCTACTTCAAAATGGCACCTTTAACACCTTTTACTGCGTGTGGCAATGGGAGATTTTATTGCCGTTAGAGGCCACCACCAGTTAGCGGTCCCAGAACGTCATGGAATTTGACGTCACAGAGAAGAAATGTCGGCCATGACGTCATCACAATGACGTGGACGCAATGGCTTACGTCTATGACGTCAAATTTTGTGACGTTCTAGGACGGCCTCTAACGGCAGTAAAGACTCCCATTTTCTAAAAAACTAATCCTGCAAATCCTGAAATCGTACAGAAATTCCGTCACATAGTATTTATTGGAAAGCGCTCACCTATAGCATTCCAGCGAATAGGCAAAATTCTTGTTCCGTCAATGAAAAAAACTGTTTTTCATCGTGTTTGAATTTGCTTCAGGGTATTCCCAGTGAGGATTCCGACATTAGAGGGGTCAGCCGACTTGGTCCATCAGCCGTCCGCCGAGTCCATACGTTCACTTGTGTCTGCGGGCGAGTCAACTACGTGAAATGTATGTACGATCACTCAAAATGAAGTTGAGTTGGAATTTTTGTTGGCATTAAAAGTTAGTGACTGAAGGCACCAGGTTCTGCAAGGGGCAGGGGTGACTTTTGTCCAAGGTAGGCCTACCTACCCAGTTTCTTATGTTTTAGGCACAAACCTGCAGAGGGAGACGTCTATCTGCGTCGAGTCGCACAATGACCGGGATTCATCGCCCCAACCCGTCACCATAGCTCTTGAGGTCCCCTCGAAAGGTAGGATGATAAACTCCAAGAGGATGTCACTCTCCAGACACAGTTTTCAATATCTCCTCAAACAACACGATTGGATTTTGTCTCGCTTCTGACGGAATACCGCTTGACAACTGGGGACACACCACAGAGACGTGTCAACTGGGGACACAAACAGACATGGCAACTGGCGACATAAACGGAGATGTGCCAAACTGGGGACATAAAAACAGACATGTCAACTGGGGACATAAACACAGACATTGTCAACTGGAGACATAGCCTATACACAGACGTGTCAAACTGGGGACATAAAAAAAGGCGTGTCAACTGGCGAGATCAACACAGACGTGTCAACTGGGGACCACACAGACGTGTCAACGTACTAGCCGTGGTTACACTACATAAAATCCCCGGGTTTTTTTGCGGTCTCACCTATGAATTGCCGGGCTTCAAGAAACCCGTGTATGAAAAACACGGGTTTTTGAGACACGCAATCTCGCCGTGCTTTTCGAAATCCCCGTGTTTTCGTTTAATAGTTCTTTGCACGGCGACAGATCGCGCAGCCATTAAGTGACGTCGTTTTCGCGCCTCCGACAAGGTGTGCCAATTCAGAAATGACCGAAGAGTCAATGTTTGCAGCGCAACTGTCGCCGGGCTACTAACTGGTAGTGTGACCTCTCGCCGGGATTTTCGTACACACGGGTTTGACACGGGTCTGGAAAAACACGGGTATTTTCAACAGGTGTAACCTTAGCTACTGTCGAGATAAACACAGACAACTGGGGGCATACACAGACGTGTCAACTGGGGACACACACAGACGTGTCAACTGGGGACATAACCACAGGCGTGGCGATCTGTTGAAACGTTTCCAAAAAAATGACGGGAACACTGAGTACTGAACGACTTTCAGTGGGTATTGGTTTTAATTTCAGGGCGGAAGTTGAGGCCGATAGCAGACGTCATCAAATCCCTGAAAGAAGCGACTGATGACAGGGAGGGTCAGGCGAAGTTGTGCCAAGAAATTGGTTACTATGCCGACGAAAGTAAGGCGTGAAATGTTGTGATCTCGTCAATGAAGGACGAGATCTCATTCAGTTTCACATTACCTGTCCTTGTGTTGGTGGCGCGACAGGATTACAAAACGGTCAATCTCCACTGCCGTCCATTGCATCGTTTTCAATTCATCAGTTGGAATATAGAGGGCAGGCCTAGTCTTTCATGTGTTAGCCGTGATGTCAACTATGCGCAACTGCGGGTGCCCCTCCACGTGAGAGTTTCCTCATGAAAGTTGGCTCTCAAATTACACATTCCAATCCTTGAATCCGTTTCTGACATTTCAGGTCAGCTTGACGTCATCCTCGCCCGAAATGACGTCATCATTTCTCTTATCGAAACCATCGAGAAAAATCTCCGCAGGCCTGATATTGTGAAGGAAGCAGTTCTTTCACTTCTAAAGTTTGCTTACCCGTCAGGTGAGACGCTTTCTCTGGTCCAAGGCCCTGTCCACAAATCACTGTAATTCCGAACGCAGGCCTATCAGTGGGTGGATGATCACGCATTGCCAAAAATTATCGAATTACGCTATGGCGAACACTCGAGGTCTCGTCCCTAGGCATTCTTTACTTGTCATTGATGTGCTCCTTTAACGGAACCACGAACGCCAATCTCGTCCCTAGGCAGTATTTACTTGCTCCTTTAACGGAGTTTATGCGGGAGTCTACTAGTATGCTGACGGACGTCGACCTGAGGTTATAGGCCTACTTTGTTGACAGAGTTTGGATGCTGGATCGAGCGGATTACAGAGGTTCTGTCCCTTTTTTCACTTCAGTCACTTGCTGTCAGGCCATTATTGAAAACGGAGGATTCGAGGTATTGTTCGACGTCCTCAGACTCGATTCGAATGACCTTGACCTCAAACGTATCGCCTGCAAGACACTCATCTATGTCGCAAATGGATGTAAGTAAATTCATGACTTGATCGATATAAAATTAATTCCAAAATCGAAAATTTCGATCTTCGACCAATTTCCATATTTTTTACCACTTCGACTAAACGCCCATCTATCACAGGCCCGGAGGATATTGAGGACGTTACGGTTTCAAAAGCCCACATCCAAGACATTCTCAAATTGATGAAAGAGTACCCGGATGACGCCGATATCCATAGTTACGTCTGCGAGCTGGTTGGCTTGTTTATCTATCAAGGTAAGAAACCCGACAGGAACAAAGGAAACTTCAAACAGACTCATTTTGAAATCCACGCTGAATATCAATCATTTTGCTCAAATATTAGTGGAACAGGATTTGGCATTGACATCCTGCGAAAGTCGGCCATGACAGATCAGAAGGGGTAAACAAACCTTGGGCCTAGTGCATTGTACAGACGGTAAGCACAGGAGGCAACTGTACAAATGCACTAGGCCCCCTATAGGCCGAGGCTAATGTTTACCCCTTATGAACTGTCATGGCCGACTTTCGCAGGATGTCTATTGGGGAACCCTCACGAAAACCGAACGGCCAAAGGCTATTGTAGTCCTACCTGACGACGCTCTGTTTATCTTTCAGCCCAAGCAGACGAACTTTATCACGTGATCATTCAATCTCTTCTGACCTGTATGTCGGAGTTTTCATCCATCACTTCCGTCATTGAGAAGGCGTCTTTGACGTTAGGGGGCATTGCTAGCGCCAAATGTCAAGAAAAACCGCATCAAGATTTCGGTACCGTCGACGCCATTTTGAAGGCTTGTACGGACCATTCTGAAGACCGCGTCGTTCAGGAATGTGGACTCTGGGCTTTGGCGTGTATTTCGCAGGACTGTAAGTGAATCGGTGCAGTCGAAGTCTCCAAACAGCGATAAAATCCCTGATTTCGGCCTCAGAGCTGCTAAACCCCCCGCATCATCGTTGTATGGAGGCCACGGATTGGCTCATCACCGTAACAACGTTGGTAAAGCAAAGTTGCCTCTCTCTGATTGGATAAAATACGGCCGAAAGTGGTATGGGTCTTTTTCCGAGATTTTAGGTCAAAGCTGGTCGTCGTTGGCGATCGTGACGAAAGATAATACGTATTTCCTCCAAACTTGCTTTTGGCGCTTGTTTTTTAGGTCTTATCTGCTGCACTCGTATCCAGGATTCCCCGGCAAAGATGAAGTTCGTGTTCAAAGCCATGAGTGATTTTCCTGACGACGAGGATATCCAGCAGTATTCCGCATGGATAATCGGAAACGTCATGAGAAACATACCCGGTGAGTTGGGGTCAAGGTCAAGGTCAAGGTCGGTCATGACACACGTGACGTCATACGTGCCTGTAAACAACGGTAACTCGACTAGAAACTTCAAACTATTGAGAATGCATTCCACTTCGATTTGCCAATCACAAGCAAGCACAATCTTTGATCGCTGAAACGGAAGACTGTAAAAAGTCCTTTGGTTCGTTTCAGATGCCATGCTACCATACATGTTAGAGTACCAAAAGGTGCAGTTACTGGTCAATGCCCTTACAAATCATCCTGAAAACACCTTCATGTACACACAGATAGCATTTGTGATGGAGCAAGCCGCGGCGAATAGTGGTAGGTCGCACAAAACTGGACCTTTCCCTCTGGCACCCAAAATGAGAGGATTTATGCCTACTTCCGGTTCAAATTATATTCTTCCAAATTGTTTCAAGAACCCCACCACTCATGACAGAAAAGTCACAGAATGGGCAACAATTTCGCGGCCCGCAAAATTACCTGTCATTTATTTTTACTGGCGTGATTAGCTCGCTTTAAGCAGTTTTTCGTGGCTCCTTTCAGATGAGTCCAAGCACATTATCTACGACACAAAGGCTGTAGAGTGTTTGGTTGACGGGCTCTGTGCGTTTGAGGGTAAAACGTATCAAGAGAACGCGATCAGCGCAATAGGAAACCTGGCTCTCGATGGTAGGTGACACCCCGTTCGTGGAGACTTCCTCAGAAAGTAGGCCACATTCTTTCCTGTCGCAATCATGCGGTATGACCCGTCGCAATTGTGCGATATCATTTGTCGCAATCGTGCGCTACGACCTGTCGCAATCGTGCGATATCACCTGTTGCAATCAAGCCTACTCCCAAGGGGACTTGACAATGAGCGACACACAGAGAAACAGCAAGTCCGTTTCCCAGCGTGTTCCAAACAATGGGAATCACACAGAAAAACGGCCACACTGAAAACGTTACACCTGTTTCAGGTACCTTGCGTCATTTGCTACCGCAAGATGGCGCTGTAGCTGCGATCGTGGACACAATGCTGAGTATGGAGATGTCGGAAGCTATTCAGCAGTATGGATGCAGCGCCTTGGCAAATATAGCGCACATGGGTAAGGTAGTCATCTTTCATGTTGTTCGAAATCCTAGTAATTCTTTTGGCGTTAACTGCAGGATTGGCGTTAACGCCAAGCTGTAGATATGTACGAAGCGTTTGACAAAAGGGGAAGATCTGTCTACAGAGGGATCGGATGACAAAACAACGCAACCGCGACAACTTGGGGTGACGGACAGATTACACGATTTTTTGGTCTCTCGGCCCAAAACTGCAGATTGAAGTAGTCCTTGGCTTCAACTCTAATCGTTCGATCTTCTACCCGACCTAAAATTCCAGTCAACAACAATAAGATATTCATCGTCAACCATCATGGCGCCAACGCCATCGTCAACTGCATGCGGAACTTCAAAGATAGAAGAGCTGTGGTCGTCTCGGCTCTCGGGGCAATGGCGAACATCTCCGGACACGGTAAGTTCACTTTTACGCCACCAGGGGCCTGATTCACAAAGCACACGTACACCTAAGTGTGATCTTAGTGTACTCTTAACTATTGTGTGGGGATTTATGAACAATAGTTAAGAGTACACTAAGACCACACTTAGCCGAAGTGTGCTTTGTGAATCAGGGGCCTGATTCACGAAACCCTCTTAGCGTACGTATGATCTTAGCACTGCCCGTATCTATTGTTCGTCGACTTGCTGACAATAGATACGGGCAGTGCTAAGATCACACTTACGCTAAGAGGGCTTTGTGAATCAGGCCCCTGGTGTCTCTTCATTACGTCTGGCGATGGTGGCGCCTCTAGTGACGGAAAAAGGTGGCGAATCTTGCTTGCTTGCTCAAGGCGCACCAATTCCCAGAAGCCCGCCGGTGGTGAAGCAGGATAATAAAACTCTGATCGATCATACGGACGTAGTCCAATCACAGACTCCCTTGCAGATGATAATGAGGTCGAGGTAGATTTGCTGCCTCATTATCATATGCAAATTAGGGTTCGAAGTTCAGCCTAGAATGGACCATATGCCCATGCAGAATTCACGGACAAGGCGGGTGGCGTTAAGGGAAAATCAGTCTGGAAATATGATGATCTGGATTTGTATTTCAGACATAGCAAACCTTCGTCTTTTCGAAAGTAACTGCATATCACACGTCATGGACGCCATGAAGAGATTCCCAAATGATGAGACCATCATCAGTTTGGTTTGTTCAGTCCTTGCTGACCTTGTCTGTGTTGCCGGTAAGTCCCTCCAAGCGTGGCTAGCCAACGTACGTACCTCCATTCCGAAACGGGGAAATGTGATATTTGGGAATTGTAGCAAGGCCGAGTCATGTCAACTCTAGTTTGCCACGCTGGCAGGTGTTCTGGTTGAAACGTCAACTATCTTTGCCGTTCCTCGTTTCATGATTGACTGTGATTGCTGCGGGGGTTTCCCTTTGCATCCGACGGCTTATTCGAACAGACTGGTCCCCTGCCCTCGAGACGCTCCGCTATCGTTTAGTGGAACGTTACGAGGACAGAACTAGTCTCTATATTTGGATAACATCGTTAGGTAATTTGTGTCAGTTTTTTCGGCAGGAATACCAGAAGAAATTCTGGAACAGATCGCTAGGTCCATTATTGATCTTCAGAAGAGAAATACTGCAAGTGAACAAAAAGCTTTGGCGACTGTGATTCTGTTGGACAACATGAGATACTCAGGTACGTTTCCATGGTTACGAGAGAAACTGATCACGTGATTAGGCCACGTGCCCCAAGCAACACGGGTCCACGATTATACACTTTCGCTTTTTCTTGATCCAGGTCTGACCGGGCTGAAAGTTTTCAACCAAGTTGACGGGCTCGAAGTTGTCATCAATTTGATGAAGGCTTATCAGAATCACGTGGAAATCGTCAACAGTGGATGTAAACTTATCGCCACTTTGGTCCTTGGTAAGTTTTTGTTTCACCGTGTAGTCTCGCGCGACCAGCCGTTTTGTTCCGCATTGTTGCTTTGCCATTCTCTAGATTCGCAACAGCGGCTGGGTGACCGAGACTAATCCCAGTGTTTTTCATGTTTCAGACGGACATCCGGGCACCCCAGCCATGGCTGACGCCATCTGTGACGTCATGAGAAACTTTAAACCCAATGAAACATTGGAACTGCTTGCTTGTGGAGCCTTGTCATATATGACTGCATCGACGGGTAAGATCCGAAATTCCGGGGGGGGGGGGTCAGCTTTAAGAGTCCTCGTTTTGAACAACAGGCGAGTTAACCCTAACTTTGCAGGTAGCGCCATCTTTTGTGTCGAGCCAACTTGATCAGTCGCCCCGATCTCTTTTTCAGACTTGCTGTCCGGTTCACAACTTCTGCCTCACCTCCGAGCCATCATGGACTATCACCATGACAACGAGAAGGTACAAGTAGTGGTCATCTTGTCCATCAGGAACCGTCTCATCAAAGGTGAGCCAGGCCGCCGTGTCTTGTCTGCTAGAAATGTCGTTCCGCTTCAGTTCTTCTTTTAGATGAGACGATTGGTATCGGCGTCTCGTCCGCGTGTAGTCTCGCGCAGCCAGCGGTTTTGTTCTGCTGTGCGATCCCCAGATTCGCAACAGTGGCTTGTTGAACGAGACTAATCCGCGTGGCGCCTCACCTCCACCACGTTCTTTAAAATATGAAGATTCATTTTTTTTCAATTTGCAGGGAAAGAAGACTTCGCGCCGTCTCTGATCACGCAGATCATGAGAACATTGCAAACATTCCCTGAGAACAGCGAAATTCAAATCAGCGGCTGCGAAATATTGGACTTCATGACCAAATCAGGTGGGTAGGCCCAGCTATTGGTTTCATACATTCAGCGTCGTCACCGTTTGGTAGGCATAGCCAGGTTGGCGCCATCACTGCGACAGAGAGTCAAGGATTAGGTCGGAGTTCTTGGGAAAAAGGGGACTGTGTCGATCTTTTCTTTGCAAATATTAGGCAGACCTCCCACCCCCTCTTATTTTTCACCCTGTCATTCTTTCAGAGTCCTGTAAGACTGAGCTGAAGAGTAGCAATGTTGCACCACTTATCGAAGAGACAATGAAAAGGTTTTCAAAACTCCAGGAGATTCAAGAGACGGGTGGTCACATGATTCAGTCACTGAGCGAGGACAGCAACAGGGAGTAGGAAAGGCCACAGCGTAACATGTTCAAGCAGGAACAGAAACTTCCAACTTGTTTCCAAGGCCGACATGAACTCCGAACTTCTTCAAAGACCAAATAAAACCTCCGAACTTCTTCAAGGATCGGAAAGGAACTCAGAACTTCTTCACAGACCAAAAGCCACTCCAAACTTCCTCACAGACCAAAAAGCACTCCAAACCTCTTCACAGACCAAAAGGAACTCCAAACTTCGTCACAGACCTAACAAAACTCCAAACTTCTTCACAGGCTGAAAAGGAACTCCAAGTTTCTTCACAGGACCAAGAGGAAATCCACTTGTTTGAAGGGAGAACAGGAATGCTGAACTTTTTTTTCAAAGACTGATGATAGCAAGTTTTTGATGAAAATAAAAAATAACATTGATCAGCCCGGAAGACCAGCTCAGACAGTGATGATTAGAAGCTAAACCATATTGAAGTGAAGCTAAACCACGTATAACATATTTCGTCTAATTGATCATACAAAAAAATGTTATGTTCTGCGTCTGTCATGGAACTAAAACCAAACTTGATTCAGTTCGTTCATCTACGAACTCCTCGTCCATAGTTGTGAAGCTGTTCGTTCTTTTTCAAATACATTCATCACGTTATCAAACAGTTCATCGTCCTTTTATATTTTGTACAATCGTTTGTGTCTCGTGCGTCGGCATGGTGAGGTCATTCCCGTCGCAGTGCTTTTAGGCGCCGCTGAAGTCCACACTCTCCCAACCACCGACACGATTGGAAGACGATTTTAAGTTTCGTCACCAGCGAGAGCCAATCAAAAAGTGTTTCTCCTTTTCCTCATTTACACACCAAATATATAACGGCCTGCCATTGGTCAATCTCACATAAAATGCCATCTGGTGTTCATCTTCGGGCAACTGCCTCTGGTTGATGGCAAAAACTGTGAAGTTGGACGATCAACGGTCGGAACCGACCGGTGCTGTCTGATTCTTAACTATTTATCGAGGCCTTCTGTCGCCCAGCAACGAAATTACTCCGTTTCTATGGTAAAGACCTTGATCGTCTCTGACCCCTGGTCAACAACAAAGAAATTCCCTCGACTATCCCCCGTGATATACCTTGGAAACAACAACCAGGGGTCTTTCTGTAAGGGGTAGTTGAGAAACGTCCCTTCTTGAGATATTTGGATGATACACTTGCCGAGTTCCGTGCAGTTGGCATCCACCAGGAGGATATGACCTTGCCTGTCGATGAACATATCCGAGGCTTCTAGGCCTCGCCAGTGTTTGAAGTCGCTGTCCTCTGGTCGGACCTGTGAAAAATGCATTTATACGTATTTTAGCACAGTGAAAAGATACACAGAGTCCGATTTAAATATCTGCTGGGATGTGAACGAAAGCAAAGATGGAAAGACTCGGAGAATGCCCCTCGACAAGATTTGAGTACAATTCGAATTGCTACGCAGGCTGTGATTGGACCACTTCTTTTCCACGATGCGATTTGAGGAAATTCGAATTACAGTGTACTACGTAGGCTGTGATTCGACCACTTCCGTTCCTCGGCAAGATTTGACTGACAAGTATAGAATTGCTACGCAGGCTGTGATTGGACGACTTCTCTTCCTCAACAAGAATTGCTACGTTGACTGTGATTGGGCCACTTTCTTACCTTCTTTAGAATCCTGGAGAAGAAATGCAGACTATTCCCATCATGCACCACGACATACCCGGATGGAGTCACGCCCACCAGTTTGGGTTTCTGTTCCAACTGAAATCTAAAGAACAGGTACACATGTAAACTGCTGATTCAACCTAAATTCCTGGCCCTGGAGGCGCCGCTCCACGCGAGACGACCTTCTCGGCGATTGGCTCTCTGCGGCCAAGGTTTCCTTATAATACCAGTGACATTTCCTTATAATGCCAGTGACACAAACGGCTGTCCATAGTTTTCTACGGCTGATAGCCAACTCGCACCCCAGGTGACTCTCACGTGGAGCAGGGTCTTTACTGATCCGCCCTTCTGCACCGCCTATCAGCGCGCGCACCGCAAGCCACAAGACTGCAAACCTAAATTACAAAGTCGCATTCTTGCTTCTTTCGTCTCAGCGACTCAGTGGTCGCCATGACACTTACCGGCCTTGTTTCCGGAGTAACGTATATTTCCCTTTCTGAACCTCCAGGTGAATCTCCACAATCCCTCCGAGTCCTTGGTTCGCCGCGTGGTTTCTCCCGAACAAGATCTGCCCGTCGTCGGTGTGGAAAACGGACAAGGCCGTTCCCGCTCCTGATGGTAGCTCATAATTCCATATCTTGTTGCCAATCACATCGAAGATGGTTACTATGGAGGTAGTGCAGTTGCAGATGATTAAATACTTGTTGTTTCGGTTGAATTCCAGTTTTACATCGTCCCCTAGTTTCATGAGATGCGCGCGGATAACTTCAACTCGAGTGTAGCCTCGCCGGGCGAAGAGGGAATCCTCTGGCCGAGATAAAATTTTGATTTTCAAATTATTTTCGTCGACCAAAGCAATCTTCTCCACGTCATCCATGTACCGAATACTTCCGATCTTCGGCTGCAGAGTGTCGTCAGGGTGCGCAGCAGGAAGTGACGTAATGCCTCTACAGTATGGCCGCTTTTCAACTTCCGGTAGAGGATTCTTCGGAACGAAATTGACCACACCCACAAGATTATCCGTATTTTTCTTGGCCTTCAGAACTTCTTCATTCTCCTTGAAATAAAGATCAACCTCGTCCCTAAGTGTCTTCTGTATTGTCATCGGATATTCCAAGGATCTCTCGTTCTTTACATGCTTCTCGTTATGCTTGAGGAAGGCGTACATATCCCTTCGTCTCCCTTTGTCGATGCCCTTGGCATTAACCTTCTTCTGAAAGAGGTCCAGATGTTTCAAAGCCAGGCCCTTCTTCCACAACAAATCATCAACAATGCCGTACGCACTGAGCACTGCATCACGATGCGTCGTGACCTTGGCTATCAACGCCTCTTCGTCCTTGGTGATAATCTCGCGATATTCTTTCGCAGTCTCGCGAATTCTCTCGATAATGGACGAGGTTTGCTCCTTCTTGGCTCTGCGAATGTCCCGCCTCTTGTGTTGTTCAGCAAAAAGCAGTTTCGTGTAGCCTTGAATTTTGTCCTCCATTCGTCTGATGTAGACGGCCAATTGTTGATCCGCCTCGCCACCCTTCATCATCAACAGGCCATGAAATTGATGTTTCGGTGCGCAATCGCTGCAGAGGGTCTTCATGCAATTTCCAGCCCTGCAGAACGCCTCTGCCCTTCTTGCCTTGCACTCAAAGCACATCAGTGTCTCGTGTTCATACTCTGCCCAAAGCAAGTTGCGCACCGTGTGCATAGCTCTATTTTCCTCGTGCACATGCTCCATAAGGCATTCATCACATGCATGCGCATTACAATCAATGCAGACGAACTTCGCCATTACCTGACCCATCTGATGCGTGGCTGCGACGTCACAGAGCGGCGGTTCCCCATTCAGTAACTTTCGCGCCAAGAAAAACTTCTCAAACCTTGGCGGATAACCTCTGATTTTGTAGTCCTCGTCAATCTCTAGCTTCTGACACACCATGCAGTCATTGGACACCAGTTGCTTGTCATTCTTCCACGTGACAATCAAATCCCAACCAATGCACTCGTTACAAATCATGTGATCATAGGCGCACCGCCGGTAGGGCGCACCTCGGATGTCTTTCCGGCAGATGGCGCAGAAGAGTGGTAATTCCACGGTAGGGGGCGTTGGTATTGACCCTTCGTATGCAAACGGAAGAGACATCTCGCTCGACCTCAGAGACGCAACACTCCCGAATGGTTCTGACAGTCCAGGGGTTGGCGTTCCTGGTCTGTGGCCCTCCCTGGGATCAGGCTGCCGTATTGGCGGCGGAGTCGGCGAGTACGCATCGTACTGCACGGGACGGACTGGCATGTCCGTCTGTGTTGCGATCGTCACCAATGCTGGCCTCTTCTTCAGGGCTGGCTTTAAGATCGGTGCAGGAGCTGGTGGCGGTGGCGGCGGCGTTGGAGGAGCTTTCGGCCTATGGACCCTCTCTGGCGGCGTCCTTTCCCGTCGATCTTGCCTCGGCTCACGTTCTTCATCAGGAGTTGTAGGCCGCGGTCTTCTTTTCGGCCTAGCTTCGCTTCTCGGTTCGCCCCTTTCAGGTTCCTCCACTGGGGGGAGTTCCGAAGCCGGTGGTTTCATGCTTTGCCGCCGTTTTGGCATGGGGAGATGTTTCTCCTCCTCGGGTTGGTCATCGCCTGAGTATTCGGCAGCGCCGGACTCATCCGGGAGCTGCCATTCTGTCGATTTTTGGGCCATCTGTAACAAAAACACCAAGATACAGAACAGCACAAAATTGACACACAAAATGATAATAAGCAAGAAGTCAATCTCCAGAATTCACGAATTTTCGGCCCCAACCGGGGTCTTTTTCAAGTGGAACTTTACAATCTGAAACTCTAGAAAAGACAAAAACACCAATGTGCTATTGGCAAGAACGGTATTGGCAGGATCGGATTATGCTCTGGACCCTGTCGGATGATCGACACAATCCTCACTCAAGGCATTGCTCTCCACATGAGGGTTTCTCGTATGCGAAGTTGACCAGAGAAAGCCAACTTGCGCGAGAAAACTCTCCGAGATAGCAAATGCCCCCATTTGAACGAGGATACGTGGAGTGAAGAACTTATGCTACTAATGACGAAATGAAAGTTGCCCTGCTTGGTTTAGATGTAAGGTACACGCACATGCACGAACAAATCGGTACCTAATCTTACCTCGAATTCTCTGTTCTGTCTTCAATCGTACATTCCGCTTGACAAATCTCAGAAACTACTGCAGGTAGGCTGTATTTGCGTTTCGCGACGCTGGTTGGTGCCCACGACTCCAGCGGGACGCGTACGCCCCTCCACTCAGTATAGGCCTACTCACCAAAGTGTATACAGGACCTTTACAACACGCAAAAGTTTCATTCAATCAGCACGAAGCTTAGCTGTCAAAATTGTCATTTGTCATTCTGTACGCGTCTGAATGTGGTGTTAGTCTTTTTGTTGAAGCGTGGATATCACCTGCGGCTCTTCCATCAAATCAACTCACGCCTTGGGATATTTACACCTGTTCAAAATCATCGACAAGGCCATAACCAGAGTCACGGTCACCCAGCCAATGTTGCAATAGGAGCTGTCAGCGAGTTGACCACTAGGTGTCACTAGGGCCCAATAGGAGCAGTCAGCCGCGCATATTGCTAACAGATGGCAGCACAGTCTTAGCGGACCAAATGTACAGGAAATCTATTATGATCGCTGCTCGATCGATAATGACTGGGTCCGCTAGATGCATTGAATTGGGCCCTAGTGACACCTAGTGGTCAACTCGCTGACAGCTCCTATTCAATGCATCTAGCGGACCCAGTCATTATCGATCGAGCAGCGATCATAATAGATTTCCTGTACATTTGGTCCGCTAAGACTGTGCTGCCATCTGTTAGCAATAAGCGCGGCTGACTGCTCCTATTGCAGGGAAACGCAGCAACACTGTTGTATGTATTGTATGGCTTCTCCTGTTTTTTTCCGAACCTTCTACAGTTATTTATTTTATTTATTTAGTTAGGGCCATTTACTTTTTTCTTGTTTTCCTCTCCCCGCTTATTTATTGTTCTTTGCCCAAGCTGCACTGCTTTACACCTTTGAAATTTTTTCTACGCACATGGTAAAAATAAACAAATCAAAAACAACATATTGTTTATATTGGTTTGTAGGTATAATTAGGAAACGATATGATCTTTTGAGTTATGTTGATGTTTATTGGATGGATATATAATTGATAATGGCTATCTACGTGGGATAAACATTACTTCTTACTCCCCGCACATTATTCTCGCGAGTAGCATGTATCCTCCCCTTCGCGTCTCTGTGCTACGGATTATGTCTATAAGTTACAATGTTAGCGGAAAAGTTCCAGAAGGAACACGACTCCGAAGTGATGATGAACAAAACGGTTGACTGCGCGAGAGTCCGCCACAGTGGATTAGATCTGTCACCATTTTGGTTCCCGAAGCCACCGCTAGGGCTAGAAGGCTTCGGCCCTGGCTGCCATTTTGTTGCTGACGTCACTGTAACGGTCCATTTTCTGGTAAAATTTCATTCTCCTCCGGTCTACAAAACGGCGATTATTTTGACTTTTTGTTACAGATCTGCAACACATACCAACTTTCTCATCAACAGAAACTTCCTCGGTGTTGCCATTTCGCACGATTCGGCGTGTTCAATCACATTAGCACCCACGTGGTTACCGGCATTCCATTCTAAAAATAACCCGGGATGTCAACATAACGGTATCCGCGCATGCGCACTGAGATCTGCGACAAATTTTTGTCGCGAAAATGGCAGCCAGAGCCGAAGCCTTCTAGCCCTAGCGGTGGCTTCGGGAACCAAAATGTTCTGTCACCTCATTGGTCATTTGATTCAACATGACTCTGCCCTCTATTTACATATTCTAATGGCGGCTAGACATGGAACTGAGGCTGCAGGTGACGCTGAAGCAGCACCCAGCTGCTCAACAAAAAACGCTCACGTCCATTTTCAGCGGCGTGCAACAATTTCATTCCACACGGTCGAAAACTTTCGGAGGGGGTGATGAAAATTGACGTATCGGCCGCAAACGTGTGTCGAAAACGTCACAACAAATAACTTCCACGTTCGTAACTATTCAATTTATTTCAGGCAATCATCTTAATGTCAAATTGATAGTCAAGTGAAAGTTATCATTTGAATAGAATATCATTGAATAGCCTATTGGCCTATTGATATGTCATGAATCATTGGGACTCAATAATTCAATTTTGCGGGTCTTCTGAATTAGGTCAGCCGATTTGATTTATCGGGTTCACTGATGTCAAAGCTTGTTGCCAAATGAAACGTCTTAAAGGAGCACAATCGACGTCATCATCGTATGTACTTCGGCAATTTCCGTCGGGCCTGCGTTCACATCTCGACTATATTAAAGGGATAATTCACTCATTGTGTAAAATTTTGAATTTTTCAAATATCGTTAATACATTCAAATCCACTGATATCTGCAACATGTCGTATCTTTTTAAAATCAGGAAACTCATCATTTCAAGTATTTTAATTGGATCCCAAGGAGGGGACCATTGCACAGCACACATGATGTCATGAGTGCTCAATGCATATTTATGAAGGTACAACCAATAGGCCTAGGCAGTCACAGTATTACCTCATTCACTACAAAGGTCGTCAGCCTATTGACACTAGTGACATCACAACTCATGGCAAAAGTCTACATGGATTGATAAAAATTCAAAAGTTTACAATAAGTGGAGTCTCCCTTTAAGGGCGCCATCATGTGAGGCGATACAGCGGTGAATTCTACCGCACTGTGCCGGTAGTGACGAAGCGTGACCGCCTAACATCCTAGTTCCATCAGCTAATCAACCTCACCCCAGTTTTGCGAAAGGCAAAACTACGACGGTATTGGAGAATGCCGATGCACTCACCGCCGGTGTAACGGTACAGAGTGTCCCCTGTAAAAAGTGTCCACTTCTATTGTTGAATGACGGAATAAGCGGCATGACTATTGAAAACCAATCCCCAGAGATTAGAATGTAACAATAGGATCCTTTGTTCCTGGGACAGTTTTTCCTGGGGACATTCTTTCCCTTTACACCGGCTGTCGACAAAAAGTGGCAATATCGTGGTTCTTTATTATAAATCGACCTTCACCTGTATTGAGAAAGTCCAATTTAAAGAGTGGATTTATAATGTTCTCTTCAATTTCTGGAAGTGCTACATTTTTGGAGTAACCCGGATGCTATATCTTGTCTGTCAAACCAAGAGAGATGGAGAAGAATGAATCGATTTTGACTGCATTTGAAGACTTCAATCTTGACAGGCATCATGGATAACAGTAAACGGAAAAGACAATGATCTTGCCTTACAATACAAGCCTGACATGATCAATTGGGAACTCATACTCCACGACAGCGTTGAAATTTTTTGATAATTGGACGAAATTTTAACACTACTAGGGAGGTTTCGAAATCAAACGATAAACGTAAACGTTAACGACAACGTTATTTTTGTACCGAAAATGCAAAATAAATCTTGTTAATGTGTAGTTCGAAAAATAACGTTGTCGTAAAGTTTACGTTTATCGTTTGATTTCGAAACCTCCCTACTATCTGACAGCAAACTTTCGACAAAAAACCGTCACGTGGAGCAGCGCCTCTAGGAATAAACAACATGGCGGCACAATCGACGTCATCTTCGGAGGTACTCGGCTACATTCGGACGGCCATCGTTAGTCTCAGCCAACGTCTAACCCATTCCGAAGACACAGTGGAGTCACCATGGAGGATTTGATGATAAATGATGACAACGCCTAGACGACATGACACGCAATAGCTCTACTCTCTGCTCGTTGTTGCCTCGGCTCACGTTCCTCAGGTGTGCATTTCAGCCAAGCTTCGGTTCTCGGTTCGAGTTCCTCCTCGGGTTGCTCATCGCCTGAGGATTCGGCAGCGCCACACGACTCATCCGGAAGCCGCCAGCATTGTACCGATTTTTTGGCCATCTGCAACCAAAACAAGTGTGCTTTTGGCAAGATCAGATTATGCTCCGGTCCCTCTCGGATAATTGACACACAAGGCCTTTTTACAAGGTGCGGGTGCGTTCCGGATCGAGACTGGATCGGGGAGGGTTCGACTGTTTTTCCCCATGTAAAAGCGAAACAACTGACCACCACTTTCCTCGAGCCAGTTCAGTTCGTCGCGTGAGTCTCGGGAAGGTGGAGGTAGGTGCAGGCCGGTGCAACGTCGATCAGTGTTCCCCGTATTTCTGTGTTTTTCTTATTGTTTCCCTCCTGACGGATTAAGCGGCAACTAACCCTACAATAACCATTCTAGCCCACGTCTATTGTTGGGGAACACTGAGCTACAGAAACAACCACAGATGTTACACCTGTTTATATTCTCTTGTGTAAAAGCGAACCGACCTCCACCGGCCCCGAGCGGGATTGAGCACGCTCCCTGAGTGACATCAGGCGCGTAGGCTACTTGCCGAACGCGGAACCCGCCCGAGGAGGGTGGAGGTAGGTTTCCTCGTATCAGCACCGTGTAAAAAGGCCTATAGTCCTCACTCCAAGGCACTGCTCCGCCCGAGAGTTTCTCGTCCAAATTGTCGAGAGAAAGCCAACTTGCGCAAGAAAACTAGATAGGAAACCCCATTTGAAGGGAGGAGGACACGTGGGGAAAGAAAAACTTATGCCACAAAACAAAATGAAAGTTGGCCTGTTTGGCTACAGCAGTGTAGGCTTTTGTACACGCACATCGAACAAACCGGTACCTAAATCTTACCTCGAGTTCTCTGTTTGAGTCTTCAATCGCACATTCCGCTTGACAAATCTCAGAAACTACACCCTGGTTGGTGCCCACGACTTAAGCGGGACGCGTATGTACAGTATAGGCCTACTTGCCAAAAGTATACACAGGACTTCACTAACAAGCAAAAGTTTCATTCAAAGAGCACGAAACTTAGCTTTCAAAATCGTCATTTGTCATTCTGTACGCGTCTGAATGTGATGTTGGTCTTTTTGTAAAAGCGTGGATCTCACTTGCGGCTCTTCCATCAAATCAACACACGCCTTGGGATATTTGCCGATTCAAAATCATTGACAAGGCTTAAACCCCGAGTCTCGGTCAAAGAGCCAATGTTGCGAATCTGGGGAATCGCAGCAACACTGCGGAACAAAACGGCTGGCTGCGCGAGACTACCAAAGTCCGCACAGTGGATTAGATTTCTGTCACCTCATTGGTCATTTGATTCAACATGACCTCTGCCCTATATTTACATTTCTAATGGCGGTCAGCCATGGCACCGAGGCTGCAGGTGACGTTGAAGCAGCATGCTCAACAACGCTCACGTCCATTTTCAGCGGTTTGCAACAACTTCATTCCACACGGTCGAAAACTTTCGGAGGGGGTGATGAAAAAATAACGTATCGGCCGCAAAAGTGTGTCCACGTTCGTAACTATTCAATTTATTGCAAGCAATCAGATTAATGTCAACTTAGAAGTGAAAGTTATCGTTTGAATAGAATATCATTGTATAGCCTATTGGCCGCATTGATATGTCATGAATGATTGGGGCTGAATGATTTATCGGGTTCACCGATGTCAAAGCTTTTGCCAAATGAAACGTATTAAAGGAGCACTGAATGAGGCGCGGAGAAAATATGGGGACGAGGTACAGCTTAAAGGGGCACTGTATCCTTCCCTATCCTGCGCAAAACATACCACGTTAAGGGCGACCTCTATTGACAAACTACCGCTAATCAACCTCGCCCCATGTCGAGTATTAACTCACGTTCCTATATGGTATCCACGTATGCATCAATTGTATTGTAATCATACATTCGCCAACACTGGGGCGAAAGTCAAAACTACGGTATTGGAGAATGATGCAGTCACCGCCGGTGACGCCGGCTGTCGACAAAAAGTGGCAATATCGTCGCCCTTTAATCGACCTTCACTGTATTGTCGCCTGAGATGGTCCAGTTTAGAGTGGATTTATAAAGTTCTCTTTTTCAATTTCTGGAACGCATTACATTTTGGGCGTAACCCGGATGCTAGAAGATGCCGCTGCTTGTTTTGCTGTGACAAGCAGAACATGGTTGGCCGTGTCAAAGGTGTATCCAAGCCCGTCAGTGACCTTGACATTGATGCCTTTCGGATATCTCACAGGGGGTATAAAAATCTCCGTCGGAGCGTGCACATCCATGTCAACACTGTAGTCGAGTTGAAATGATAGATCCTGGGTGTTGAATGTCATGCTGTGTGGTGTGCCGGCTACTGCGCGTGCGTACGGGCGGGCGAATGGCGTGGCTCCTGTCCAGTTCACGTGACCACCTGGCGTAAAGAAGACGTTCAAATCCCAGTATGTCCACGATTGAAGGTACTCGTCTGCTTGGTTCATGATGAAATTACATTCGATGTTTCCAGTTGAGTTCGCGATTTTATTTGGCTCACAGATGCCGAATTCTGTCATGAATGATGCGCCACCTATCCGCTGGGTGTCCGCTACGACTTGTTTGAACACGTCTTTCCCTTGAATGTCATCGCAGACGAACCTTTCCAGCGTCGGGTACGGCGCGCCTGACGCCGACAGTAACCAGCAATAGTAGTGCCAGGATAAAACACTCAGGTTGTTGTAATCCTTGCCGCCAGGGACGCTGTCAAACCCTGTCCCCAGGATGGGGCCATTTAGCCAAACACCCCAGGTCACTGGTTCATAGAAAATAAGCGTATGATTGTCCACCTTGCGGATCGCCGCGTTCATCTTATCGTAAGCTGGCATAAGATTTTTCTTGCCCGCATGTCCAGGGAGGAGAAGGGCTGGGTCGCGGTAGATATTCCCCGCCCACGGCTCGTTGATAAACTCGTATCCAAGGACGCTTGGCATGTCCTTGAAATTCTGCGCGACCTTGACCCAGAATTGCGACCAGTAGTCAAGCGCCCCCTTTTGATTGTCGTACAAGTCTTGGAAACCCTTTCCGCAAGCTTCCGTCAGGTAGGCCCTGAAGTCCGCGTAGCCCACCTTTCTGAAGGGCCACGGGAAGGGAAATAGGGGAGGGTCGAAGGAGCCAATGATCCACTTCGGGATCCCATCATAGGAGTTGTAGTAGGAGGAAGCCTGATCCTGGTGCATATCCAACAAAGCATAAATACCGTACTTCTCAAGCAATGACACAGCAGATTTGAGCACATTGAAATAAGTCTGATTGAACTGTCCTTTATTGGGCTCCGCCCCTGTCCACATTGTCCCGAGTCGGACGGCATTGAAGCCCCACTCCCTGAAGTATTTCAAGCGTGTCTCGTTCAGGATCTGAGCGTCGTACCACGGTGGCTGCTTCAAAACCGAGTTGACGCCATGAAAAAGGCGCATCCTTCCGAACTTGTCCACCAGCCACTGACCTTTGACCCCGATGCGGTCCAAGGTCGCTCCGTTCTCACTCCGAGAGGCAGCGACGTCGTCAAGACGGAGAAAAAAGAGAAAGGCCACGGCAAAAAAGACAAGGGGCGCATCCCTGGCCGCCATTTTGTACGACTCGTGATGATGTGTCGGTCTGGAACATGATCAAGATTGATAGATTTGTTGACTTGCTCTCATCGTGTGGTGACCTTGGCCGTGATTTAATACGGAAGTAAAAAATATAAAGACCCTCTTGACATGCGTCAGTGTTCAGATACCGGAACTTGCAAGATAGTTTTAAATGACATGAGCTGATATCATCATGATTTGTTTACGGAAGCCGAGTAAACCACTTATGTTAGAGATGGCTCTTGTGAAAACTGTTAGGGCCCCCGTTTATACAGCGCGACCGCGACACCGACCGCCAACTATCAGAGCGCACCTAGCGGCAAGTGCAGAGGCGTAGCTAGCGGGGGGGGGGCAGGGGGGCTAATGCCCCC
>NMRB01000109.1:659726-669789 GCA_002633025.1 Notospermus geniculatus
TTCCAACTAAGCACCCGAGTCGGAAATGAAGGTTTGTAGCGGAATGGCGCAGGCAACCCTCTCCCGAAGAGGCCGGGATGCCACACGCATTCACACACAACTAGGGACAACATGCTGTTGTCCAGAGCTGGGTACAAACAATCATGGATCCACTACAAACAACGGGCCCAACCATCCACTGCTCACCGAAGTTACGCCTACCTCAAAGAAATGGTGCAAAGGTAGAAGGAATGGAAAAGCTTACTGCACCTTAGCAACGTGCACCTACTAGGTCCGCTCAAATAAATTCCCTTGAATTTGAGAGTAGAAGCATTCATATCAGCTTCTATGAATAAAAAATATAAAAGACCCAATATTATCCAGTGTCAAAAATCATTTTTGTGTACCCCTGCATCTACCGACTGGACTAAAGTGACCTGTCCAACAATCTGGGCAAGAAATATGAAACACCCTCAGACAAAATGTCAGAGAAATTATTTACCATCATCAGCCAATTAAGGTGCCATCCTCGTGGTTTAACAAAACCGCAGCAAAATAACCACGTTCCTATATGTACTACATACAAGCCAAAACAGGCCAAAATTCAATTTCACAATCGCCAATGACACCATCCCCAATTCAATTTCGCCAATTAAATTTCATCATCAGGCAATTTAAGACGCCATACCCATGGCTTAACGCAACTGCACATTACATTTACATGTACATCCCATTGAGCCGCAGACCGAATATACCCCGATATTTCGCATTCTATCGGGGCACAGATATGGAGGAAATTGTGTAATCTGCTGTAATCTAGGCAGATTAATGCCTCTGCCTAAAGTAAAAAAATCCAACACAAAGACATGTGCAGTGTTTGCGAGTGTTACCAGCGAATGTTAAATTTGATGGTATATCAAATATGTGTTCGAATTTTTCAAATCGAGCAGAAAATAATGATTTTATGAACCATTTTTTCGTGGGCTTGAGAGCCACTGGGCTTTTCCCATTACGCACTCACCCCCACTGCTGAATACCTATTTATAGAACTTCGTTTTGCTTAATCACCATCCAATGGATGGTGGGAGGGCTATAAACAGAACAGCCAGGTATGGCTAAAAATAGGGCTCTGGGTTTGGACATCTGGTGTTATGTGTATTGGCATTTCTGCCGGGCATTTCTGGATCAAAATTTTAAAGAGCAAGTTCAGCTAATGCAACTGTACATGTTCCTAATATTTCCCAGCTCTGCAAGTCGGACATGTCTCTTCACGCCAGATGAGCAGAAATTTAATTTTATGATCAGCCAATTTAGGTGCCATCCTCGTGGCTTAACACAACTCCAAGAAAGTAAAGAAGATATCAGAATACATTCACTCCATGTTCAAACATTCTAACTGTATTCTTCACTGTGAGTGTTGGTCGAAGTCCATTTGAAGACAGCTGACTGTTGGCCATAGTTGGGTTCAAATAGTAGCTGCTATTATCGTTTACGACATACGAGCTGAAGTCCAGTTTTTGATATGACCGATTGCCATAGAATAAGTCCGTTTGGGCCAAAATTTGGCAAAGTAAGACACAATTCACTGCATCTGTCATCCTCGTTTCCATCTGAAAAATGGAGAAGTTTGTCAGAAGGGATCGAGGTAGTGATATTATTTGTGACCCTCTCTAGCAAAAGTAGCTCTAGGCACGTCCCAACCGAGGAAAGGGTTAACGACCTTACAACACAATAGCTGAAATGAGCATCTCTGCAGGTTGACCACGTCATGCACGTGGTCAGGCGTGAGGGGAGTATGACATAAGCAAGAAAGAGGCCAGGGCAATGGAATTCTTAGATTTACCGCGTATACTCGCCTATAGGTCGACGTCGCGTATAAGTCGACCCCTGTATTTGGCATGTTTGGGGCCGCAAACCATTGTATTTTTCATATACTAACTTATGCTGCGTTCACACCTATTGCGCATCGAAATCGGTTCCCGTAAATCGAAATACGGAAATCGATTTGGTTACGCCGGGTCGGGTCACACTACAACTAAACCGATTTCGATTCGAAACAAAATGCGTCGCACCAAACTCGCGATAAAGTGTTTCGCAATAACTGTTTCGATTTGGCTATTTTGATTTAAATACCGGTTTGGTTAAATCGATATACCGGTAAAAGTGATCTATTTCGAATTGAGTGTGACGCGTTATATCGGAATAGGCCTTTATTGCGAATCCGATTCGATATAAAACCCTAGTGTGAACACAGCATAACTTACCCACCTTGTTTGATGATCTCTCATGGAAAGTGGAAGTCAGCACAATCACCATTGGCTCCGATAATTACGGTTACAGGACCCCATCCTCTACCTCGCCCGACCTACACAAGTGCAAGACCTGCGTTGGCTCCGGAAATGGAGTGATTCTGGCAACAAACAATGTCTTTTATTTTCCGTATATCCTCTGGATAAACGCGGCAGCAGCCTCCAATCCAAGTAGCACCGAGCTGGACCCAATGGCTTACATATTCATGTAGTGGCTTACACTCCTCTTCCCAATACCAACTGAAATGAAAAAGACAAATAAAATCTCTATATTTTAACCCTCTTAGGGTTTCAAAGTGTGTAGCGGGCGGGGAAGTCTTGAGAGCCTGGTGGTTATCACATCTGCTTAGCAAGGGCAGGTCTTGGGTTCGAATCGCTGCCATATGGGATTAATCATCCCTGGCTGGTTCTTCACATCTGTTGCTTGGGAGAGTAAGCCGTGGTGCCTTGTACCTTGTTTCTTTGCAAGGGAAAGTAAAACATCCTATCCAAGTATTTATATTTTGTATTTTGTACTTGATTTTCCGTCAGGGCCAAAGCCATAGCATTACTGGCCCTGGCAAGTACGGAAGAGGCCATCACAAGCTACTCATGTTCCTCACTTGGATGGGGTCTTTTACTTGCCCTTGCAAAGACACAAAGTACAAGGCACCACGGCTTACTGTCCCATGCGACGGACATCAAGAGCCGGGAATGAAATCCCTTATGGCCCACGTTGAATTCGAACCCAGGGCCTGCCGCTTGCTGAGCGGACACATTTTTGTATTTGTATTTGATTTTTCCATCAGGGCTGACGCTACAGGGCCCAGTTTCACAAAGAAACTTAAGTCTATTAGATTGACTTAAGTCATCATGTGACCAGGGTGTCAGCAAATCAGATGACTTCATTTCAGACTTAAGTTTTTTCTTAGACTTAAGATTCTTTGTGAAACTGAGCCCAGCATTATTGGCCCTGCAAAGTACAAAGGAGGCCATCTCAAGCTACTCATGTTCCTCACTTGGATGGGGTCTTTTACTTGCCCTAGCAAAGACACAAGGTACAAGGCACCACGGCTTACTGTCCCATGAGCGGACATGATACCCACTCGGCTATCAAGGCTCCCTATCCAAGTGAGGAACATGAGTAGCTTGAGATGGCCTCTTCCGTACTCACCAGGGCCAATCACGCTATGGCTTTGGCCCTGACGGAAAAATCTAATACAAGACAACATATGGGTCAATTTTACCAACTCACCCCTTTTCTTTGCTGTACTTTTCACCAGAGTTTGCATACACGACGAAAGCCTTCTTCCCTCGGAGTCCCTGTAACTTGCCAAGCACAGCCTCCACATCTGATGGTGCGGTACAGTTACATCCAACTGCAACAATCTGGTCAGACGACAGGACGTAATCGATGATTGTAGACACACATTCACCACGACGGGTCAGTCCGTTTTCCTGAGAAATTGTGAGAAGGATTTATTACTAATGGATTATAACCTTAACAAATTTTTTCTATGGATCAGTTCTGCAAGGGATTCTAGCAGTCGCCTTTCTCTTCAGCTCCCCAAACTTTTCGATGTTTTGGAGCGACATTATTACGGTAAAGCGGCACGCTATGCTTCCATAACTTGGTTTCGTGATGCTGTCATAGTGCATCTCATTATGGTGACCTCGTTCATAGCTGTATACACACGATCGATGTACACCGTATACACACCTGCTACATGTAATTCCTGGTGGCAAGGTTGATCATGATCGTGAATGGCGGTATCCAGTAAATTAGACAAAAGTAAATTAGACAACGGTATTTTAGACAAAGTAAATTAGACAATGGTAAATTAGACATTAGTCATTTTAGACAATGGTATATTAGACAATGGTAATCTAGACAATGGCCATTTTAGACGATGGTAAATTAGACAATGGTAAACTAGACATAAGGATAGGAAAATTAGACAATATCATCTTTTTTGGCGTTGGCATGATATTTAGTTCTGTCAACACAATATTTATTTAGACTGTTACATGTATCTCTCAGGTAACACCTCACCTCCATGACACAATTTGCATTGGGTAATTGTGACATTTTGCAGTTGCTACCTCTATAATTAGGGGCTTACTCCCCTTAGTTGTAGGTACTCATAAGAATCCAGGGTCATTTTGTGACGAACTTGATGTTAACAAGGGCTCCTCTAATTAACCAGTAATTACATGTAGACAATCAGTATGTCATTTGCTCAACCTGCTCATGCCTTCTTTGCTGAAAGATGCCAAAAAGGGACAGAGGTATAAAGAGGCCAGTGAACCCAACATTTCACAGCAGTTTCTCAGTCAGGATGGAGGTGATCACGAGCTCAAGAGGAGGCCAGAAACATTGCTATGAGTACTACAGCAACAGCAATCTAATGGCAGTTTAATCATGGATTTCCCGGACGAGTTCGTACCTCGCTAGCTATCCAGAACTTTGTCATGAATTCTGAACCCCTAAACTCACTAAAAATGTAATTTGTCTAATTTACCTTTCTTTATGTCTAGTTTACCTTTGTCTAATTTACCATTGTCTAAAATGACCATTGTCTAGATTACCATTGTCTAATTTACTATTGTCTAAAATGACTATTGTCTAATTTACCATTGTCTAATTTACTTTGTCTAAAATACCGTTGTCTAATTTACTTTTGTCTAATTTACCTGGATTCGTGAATGGCGACCCCGATCATACCTGCTCGCCAAGACTGTTGGAATCTACCAATCTGAGTGAAGTTGCTACACATAAAGCCTGGCGTAGATCACACTTGCGACTGGATACAACTAGTCACCACTGAGCTACTGGCGACTGGGAGGATCTAGCTGGAACTGGAGGCGACTGATCAGTCACCAGAAACGGTCGATGTACATGTACGCACCCTTGTGACTCACTGGAACTGAGATTTTGCCAATCGCCACCAGTTGCACATGTTCAACTCTCTAGCGACTAGTTGTACCCAGTTTTGTTCAGCTGCTGCGATGTACGCGGACTTGCGACTGAGCAGTGCCAGTTTTCTGAACAAAACCGAATCTCAATGCCCTGGGATGTTACCTGAGTCGCTGCTACCTAGTCGCAAGTGCAATGTAAGCGGTCAGGACATGACGACTGATTGGATTCTCCTAGTTTTACTGAGTTGCTGAATTTGCAATGTGCGCGCAGCGCGTACATCACCAGCAACTGATCAGATCAGTTGCTTCCAGTCGAAAGTGTGATGTATGCCTGGCTTAAGAAGACTGCAACAAGGGACAGAAAAGCTGACACTGAAAATTGCACTAGAGCATACATCGATACACATACCTACCTTGCATGAGAAAGACAACCAGGCCTTTGTTGACGGAAATTCCCTCATAAGTTTCACCAGAGCCACTGCCTCCGCCATGGCTGGGATGGTCTCCAATGCAACTACATCAACTCCAGCATCTATTAGAGCTTTGATACGCGGTCTGTGCCAGTTGATCAAAAACTGCAAATAAAATGAGAATACGTGTATTTCGGAAGTTATTTTGTCAGTGAATGTTCACTGCTGACAGGGTGAGATACAACTACTGTTCATTCCACATCTCAGTGGCGCGAGGTTTAAAGTCGATATCTCCACAACCGCTGGGTAAAATTTGACATACCATACATCAATCGATTTGTCTTTTTTGGGGCTACAGCCATCATCACTGTCATTTTCCCGCAAAACATGACAGGAAAAGTTCTTTCACCAGTCACTGTTTGTGTTACGGTCAAAATGGCGGCCATTTTGAAATGATGCAATGCATCGCGTACGTGTAAACTGCACTGAACACCATGGCGAAATGAAATGGGTTTTGAGAAAGGGACCCGTTTTGTCGGCCTTACGCGAAAAATAAAGATAGCAGAAAGATACCGACAAGAAAGACAAGTCAATTGATGTATGGTACATGTATGTCGAATTTGACCAGCAGTTGCAGAGATATCGGTCCTCGCGCCACTGGGATGTGGAATGAACAGTAGTTTGACTTGATTTTTTGGTTGTCCCGGGCATCGGACTAGTAGAATTTTCAAACCCTGTCATTCACAGTCCATTTCACGATGGTCCCAACGGATTCGGGTTAGACAAGGTTGACTGTACATTGTATGAAGATCCCGGAAACTCGAGAATTCCTCTAAAAGTCTCAAAATTGGCACTCATATTTTGACACCAACTAAAACCTACCTCCTCTGTTGTATTGTCTATATAATTTCCAGTATACTCCGAACCATCCATGAGACAAGCACCGTACGGTCCGACAGAACCAGCTACGAGAGGTTTCCTTCTCTCTGTGATAAAGGAATAGACAGTAAAAATTAATTCGAGAAATTTCTGGCATGGAGGAAGAATGATGAAAAATTCGCAGATTTCCGTTCGACAAATACAGGATTTTTTCAAAACCACACGAAACCCCAAAAGACCTTAACCCCTTCACTGCCGTGGGTGACGATCGTCGCCCCCTCTGGCGACTGCCGTAGGCAACCATTGTCGCCCTGTGCACAAGGTATGTTTAGTTACATGTAGTTTGGCTATTCACAGACGGCACCCCAATCGAAATTAGGGGAATCCCCGAGAACGGAGAACCGGAAACTCGGCAGTGTAGCGTACAACTTATCGACATTTGAATGGCACACTCAAGACGAAGAAAATTACCATGGACTTTTCTACTTTCAATTTCATCTTTTGCCAGCTTGTCCCAAAATTCATCCCTAGTTTCCATGGCAACCTGGACACCCTTTTTGAGTAGCATGACGGCTTCTTCTTCGGTCACATCGAGGCATTTGCATAGGTGGTCAACATTGGCTTGGTATGTATTGGCTTCTATTACATCAGAGCCCGCTTCAAGAAAACTGAAATGGATTTGTTGCCAAGTTTAAGGTAATAATATCATGCTAAAATTTGAGAAGAGTTTGTTTGTTGTTTGCATGTGTGTGTTCGCAATTTTCTCCAAGACTGAAGATCAGGGGCCTGTTTCATAAAGTGACTTTAAGCTAATGGTACCATTAACTCAATGCATTTTCCATTTGGTTAAAGGTACCTTTAGCTTAAAGTCACTTTATGAAACAGGCCCCTGATCACCGCCACACTTTGTATGCACATGCAGACAGACATCAGAAGTCAAGTGTCCTTACGAAGACCGAATTTTGATATGACACAAATTTTTCGAAATATCAAGATATTAATGAAAATAACAATGCTGTTTACGCCTTTTGACGTCACGACATCATCGAGATTTCCGTCGCGTCCTCCGTGACGTCAGCAACGTGACGAAACGACGTCCCAAGTGCTCCTAATGACGTGACACATCTCGCATCAGGCCTAGACTAATCAGAATTCTTGATTTAGCAGTTCCCCCACTGAATGGGTATTGCCTTAGGCCTAGTTCATTAAATACCACTAGAGCCAAAGCCCAGCCAAAACTCCCTTACACAGTCGACCCACAAAGGTCCTTTTCCACGGCAGATTTATTTTGCGTGCGGGAAAATAATAGGCGATCGGGGCCCTCGACAAGGCTCCTCGAGTACCTCATTCGAGAAATCGGACACCTAGCACAAAATCGCGTTTATCGAGAAGACCGTTCAAATTCAACCACATAAACCATATATCAGTGTTAAGCTAAGACATTGAGCTTTCCATTAGTGTAATTTATTTTGGCATAAAGCAAACGAGCGAAGAGAAATCATTTAAGAAATTTCGTCCTCCGCACAGAATTGGAGGTCATTTGGAGTAGAGCGTTGTTAAAAACATCGCCATAACTCCATAAATCCATCAACATGTAAACATCACCCCACCTTCAAACGTCTGACTAATCGTGCGTAATTAGTGATTGTTTTATAGCGTCTGCTACGCCTACGTCATTGCCTCGCTTTCGTTCAGTGATTTACAATTAGTACAGCCAAATACCGCAGCTGAGATGTCGTGGCGCTGTTCATACCTTTGCGGGTCGACTGTACATGTATAATGGAAAGTGAAGAAGGCAAAAGTTCCACGCCACGGTGTGGAACCCTGCAAGTTCCTCTGAGTCCGACCTGAAAGCTTGGCTGAAAATACACAGCCAAACGACCTACGCCTTTTTCCATTCAATTCACATATAGGCCTACTTGTGGCTTTTATAGTTCAACAATGACGCAGTAAGGTCATCCCTCCTTTTCCAACACATCGCTCTCACCTCCTGTACACAGTCTTGATAGCTCCATCCGGATCTGACTTCAGCAGCTTTGAGCTCCAGAGAGGATCATCCTGAAATAAAGCATGATACTGCTTTAGAAAGTTCTTGAACAGAAGAGGAAAACACCAGACAAAATATAATACCCCTTAATGGTACTGTCACCCCTTGCCGGATAGCATTAACGGACATCTGACGGAGCAAAAGAAAATTATCCGGTGGTGACAGTCGTCTCCGTTGCCGCTAGAGGCCCTCACGAACGGAAGAAAATAGAGGTCGACCAGGGTGTACGTTGCTGTCTGTTCGGGACCCGTTACATGCACGGTAGTAATACTGTACTTATCCTGAAGTCATCAGTTTTATCCTGTGGACTCGTTACCCATCCGTCATTCATCAGTCTCCATGCGTTCCTTATCAGGTAATCGTCCGCTGAACATACGGTACACCTCCGGTTCACCCGTTGCAGGTCAGGTAGTAGTCCGATCGCGAGTGAAACTCCACCGGACGTCAGCGAATGTTAACTGACAAGTACAGGGCGAACAACGAACGAGTCCCGAACAAAACGAATGCACAGGGCACAACAACCGTTCAAATAACGGACGCTTTTTGGTGTTCGTTCCATCCGGCGGAAAGTTTTGCGGATGGAACGGACCTCGCTGACAAGGAACGCATTTCCCGAACGAGAAACGGGCAAGAAACGAATGCGAACGGAAATGAACGGATTCAAAATTTTGCTGTCCGTCGGACGTTAACGCTGTCCGGCCAAGTGTGACAGTAGCATTACCAGCTAAGACTTTTTCCCAATCGACATGATCTACCTGTCACAGTTCAAACAACTGTTTTTTTCAGCAGATCGGCCAGTTTCAATACCAGTCAATGTGGCGTCTGCTCAGTTCACTACAAGAAGTGTCTCCTACATGTGTCATGGTATTCCGTACCGGTACTGTAGTAACTATAGGACGGGCACAACTTCGAGAAAAGCCTGATTCATACTTCGACGTACAACTGTCGCCGGCGACCGCCGTGCGAACAGCCAACTTGCGTTCGACGCCATCCCCATCGCACAATTTCGTTGGTGTTCGATGTTGAGGCTGTAATTACTTTATTAGCAGTGTTCACAGGTTTTGGTCTATATGTAAGAGGGGCGGCGGTGGGCGTGGTGCCGAAGGCGCCTTCCGCCGGGGGGAAATTTGGATTTTAGGTGCTCTGAGATGCTTTTTCTGAGCATCTGAGATAATGCATAATTGAGTTTTAAGAAGGGTGGGCGAATTTTTTTAAGAGGGGTGGATTTTCCCGTCGTTATTTTTAAGAGGGGCGGGCCGCCCTTTATTTAACTGAATGGAGAACACTGCTTTAGTCATTTCATAACGGGTCGCCGTCGCTAAAAGATCGCTGGACTAGGAATCAATTCCGCGAAGTCGACATCCAGATTTGATCATGCATCGGACATGTCGGACGCCGATGGTCCTGCTGCATCGAAGTATGAATCGGCTGGAGACTCGCACTCTGTCTTGGCAACATGAATGAGGAACTTTGGAGCTGTCAGAGGCCGCTACGAGTTACTGGTCCCAGAACGTCATGAAATTTGACGTCACAGGACAGAA
>NMRB01000110.1:0-18431 GCA_002633025.1 Notospermus geniculatus
CGATGGTTAATTCCAAAAGATTAGCACATGTCATGATGTTATCATCATGGTGGCCCTCACGTGTCAGTTATTGACCAATCAGCGTGGGGTTTCACGATAATATGATAATGTTTTGGCGTTGTTTACATGGACTAATCATCGATTTTTGGCGATCGCGAAGACGATCAGTGGTCAATAATTGATCCACTTGAATCACTTTAGGCCTATACCGCCGCCCACGTAGCTAGTTAGTTTAGGCACATCAGGCTTTTGGAAGTGACTTTTATTGGCCCATGTTGACAAAAAATGCACGCCATGCATAGGGCGATGCATTGTGAATGTACTGCGGGGGCGCTGATGGTTGGGCCCTTTCCGCTTCGCTGATTTATGCTGATTGGCCATGTGCTAGGTGCGATAAGGCCTATTATTGACATCGATTGACATTTTGTTTGTAGGCCGATGCCTCGCCTTTCGGTAGGGCAGGCGTCGGTAGGCCTAGCCTCAGTCACGTCAGTGAAGCTAAGGCACCTCCCTATGCTTATTTAGGCCTCCCTAGGCCTATCATTTGACTTGCCTATAGGCAGGCCTATAGGCTAGCATGGGCCGGCTAGGGCCAGGGGGCCTCCCTAGCTAGGCATAGCAGGCCCTACCTACCTAGGCCTAGGCCCCCTAGGCCTAAGGCTATGCGGCTGCCTAGGGTAGGCCTAGCAGGCTAGGCCTCGCCTATAGAACACTAGTCCCCATAGGAGTTTGTATTGATGTATCCGGTCGTAGAATCATAACTCTGTTATGTTCGGAGACAGGAGTTTTCGGTCTAGGGCCAGGGGGCCTCCCTACTAGTAGTTAGCTAGGCCTAGCAGGCCCTAGGCTACCTACCTAGGCCTAGGCCCCCTAGGCCTAAGGCTATGCGGCTGCCTAGGGTAGGCCTAGCAGGCTAGGCCTCGCCTATAGGCTATAGGCCTAGGCCCTTATGCTAGCACATTACGCCTATGCCTAAAGTGCTAGCCTGGGCATGCTGGGCCTAGCCTGGGTGGGGCATGCTGGGCCTCCCTCGGTCTAGGCTACGCCTACGCCTAGGCCTAAAGATGGCAGCACTGTGTAGTCAGTTCGTGCAATGTCCATCAATCAAATGCCTGGCCTGTGTGACGTCGACATACACATGTAGGAGTAGATACAATGGAACTAGGACCTAGGTCACGACCTACTATCACTGCCTTGTAGGCTATACAGTAGCTGCTGTGTGCCGAAAGGGTTCATTGTTGGTGTCTTTCTTTTTCAGTAAGTGTCAAGCAGCTGCTGCAAGACTCGCTAGGCCTAGATTATTTAAAGGGTAAGTTGACACATGTAGGGCTGTATGCACGGGTCGCACTTTCATTAAAGTCTGACGTTTCGCAATGCTTCCAGCATAGAGAAAGTCTAACTTAAGCTATACTTTAGGCTAAAGTGCGGTTCGTGAATACGGCCCGTAATCTGTGCAGTGCTTTTATCATCTGTACTCTTTGTGTACATGATGTAGGCTACTTGCAGTGCACTACTGCTATGCTATCAACGCATCACTGTGCTCTTTTTCTGGTGTCAAAGCNGAGCTTTCTAATTAAAATTTTTAAAACATTGTGGCTTTCAATTAAATGTGCATCTTTACTGAGCTTTGTAATTCTAATGTTACACATCCATGCACTTGATCCTCTTTATAACCTTGCCCATCGACCGAACTTTCTACATTGCCACTCAGTAATTCTCGATCAGTCAACTTTGCCTAATTTCTAAGGCATGTAAGGGCGGTCTTCAAATTGGCTGACAAGCCAATTTCTAGTTGTATCATTTTGTTTCTAATCTGTTTGTCAGTTGTTGTGTCCTTTCACCACGTGACGTACCCTAAGGGCGGGTTTACACAGAGGTATGTACGGTATATGGACACGCGGGCGAAAAATGGCCTAATAAAGGGTTCATGACCATGAAACCTTTATTCGCCCGCGTGTCCGTATACCGTATACCTCTATGTAAACTCGGCCTTATGGCCAATACACACGATCCAATGTTTCATCCAATTTTTTGGAAATTCAGATTTCGGGCCAATTGGGGCTTCAGTGTATAAACCCGCATGTAGGCCTTTATTGAGCATATTCAGAAAATTGGATGAAAAATTGGATCGTGTATTAAAGGCCATTAGTTCACTATCCATGCACATTTGTTATTCTTCACCGACTTGTTCTATGCTAATCTTTTTCATATAAGGGCCACTAACGCCTCGGCCTCGGCCCTTTGTACTTTTATTGTAAACATTTTCACGGAATATGCTGTGTGTAAAATACAAATGCCCCCTAGTTATTTTTCCTGGTTCCACAACTCGGTCCCACCACGTAAAATTGCCCGTTTAGTCGCCATGGTCAGTCACTGTTGACTGTGCTGCATTTGATCACAGAACACAATATCACAAGAGAGTAAGAAGCAGGCGAACAAGTCGGATCATATAATGTAGGCCTACACGGATGTGACCCTGCTGCCCACAGTGAGCAGGTACATGTATTTGACAGCACCAAGCCATCTGAAAAGTACACGATGAGTGTGCAGACGGAGGGCGAATTGTTTATGCCAAAAACAGCAGCTCGCCGTCAACTTGTTCTGCAGGAAAACTGTACTCCTTCTCCTTCTTCAGGCGCGGATCCAGAGGGAGGGTTTTGGGGGTCGTGACCCCCCCCCCTGCTCGCCACCACCAATTGTTTTTGTTCTCAATGTTTGCGACAATAAGCAAAAAAACGCAAGGATTAAAAGCTTCTGGTTTGATACTGAGATGCTAGGAAATCGCATCTACGGCTTTCTAAGATTTCAACATTTTCTGGGCGAGGCCCCCAGACCCCCCGTCGGCGCGGCCAGCTTCAACGCCAGCCTGCAAAGACCGCCCTCGGCGACCCTGACCCCCCTCTGCCCAAAATCCTGGATCCGCGCCTGTTCTTCCTCCACTGGAAAGTCTGTATAGTATCCACCTTGAAGCACGATGGACGTTGGATATGACATGTCGAAATCTGCTGCCCACAGTGAGCAAACTATTTGGCAGGCGATTTACACACAGCACCAAACCATCTGGAAAGTACATCGAGTGTGAGGACTGTCTTCTCCTCTTCCTTCACAGGAGCTCTGTCTCCACCTTGAAGCATGATGAACACTGATTGGATGTCACATGTCGAAATCTGCTGCCCACAGTGAGCAAAGTATTTGGCAGGCGATTTACACACAGCACCAAACCATCCGGAAAGTACATCGGGTGTGAGGACGGAGCAGTCCTATCTTGACTGTTGAAAACAACCATCAGATTTAGCCCTGTGGGGCTGGCTTTAATTCCTGGTATCAACAATGTTTCGAGCCGGTCAAAATTCATATTTAACGTTATTGCTCTCTTTGCATCCATCAGGGCATATCACGGTTGAGCAAGCACAGACGTAAATATTTGCCGGATCTTTACTGTCATGGTCTAAGTGGGAGGGGGAACCGCCCACAGTGAACAAGTATTTGGCAGGACACATAGCACCAAACCATTTGAAAAGTACACGATGATTGTGAGGACAGAGGGCGAATTGTTTATGCCAAAAACAGCAGCTCGCCGTCAACTTGTTCTGCAGGGGGAAGTGTATTAATCAAAATGTAGGACAGGTCGGCTTCAGCTTGTTCAATACGCCCTTCTTCCTCTACTTGACTGACACTGGTTGGGATGGGTTCTGCCATGTTCCTTCGATCAACCGTTCAGTCAGGAGATTGGCTTTCTGAAAAGATAATACGAATCAGAGTATGGATGTTATCTGTTGTCAACACTCGTGGAATTACTTTTACATTTTGTATTTCAGATTCCACAGATCATTTTTTACTCAAGATCTGTGGCGAGTACTGAAAGCTGGCACGAGAGTCGAATCAATAGTGAGGTTTCGCAAGCGCCCGGTTAGGCCCTACGACGACGTTTATCTATTGTGTGGGTGTACCCAAGCAATAGATAAACGTCGTCGTATGGCCTAACCGGGCGCTTGCGAAACCTCGCTAATGATTCAAATATTTTGACACAAATACAGGAACAGTTAGCCCTACTTATCGACAAAAGAGCATGGCACTCGGTCAACCATGAATTGGTCCCAGGCATTGAATTGGGCGGTAATGACACCTATTGGTCAACTCACTGACAGCTCCTATTCATTGCCCTCTGATATGCGCTGCATTTCTGAGGACCGCACTCACCTTTTTTAAAAGCTTTTGAATACTTTCTTATTTCTCTCTCATTGTATTTAGTTTAACAGTCCTATAATGTCTAAATTCAATCTCTTAACTTCTTCATACTTCTTTTAAAATTGTACAGTCCTTAGAAAATGTTTTTGATTGTTTTAGCACTATAATAGAATACATTGTCGTCGTCGTCATTGTCAAAGGTCTTGATAATATTGAATAAATTTTCAGAATCTTTGAATAATATACATGTAATTGACCGTCTTGATTTTGAACATCCTGAATAAATATTTTAGACCTACATCTTGAATGGATACTTTGACTGTCTTTAATAATTTCGCGTTTGGCGTGCCATAAATCAGTGAGCAGTAAATATGAGTTTTGCTTTAGGAAGCCAACGTTTCTAGTGGCGGCGCTACTGTCACCCTCGTTCTGACAATTACGTACTTAGTGACGTCACAATGGCTGTTCCGTTGCAAGTGGGAGGGCGGCATAATCTATTTCTGACACGTGTTTCGTGTTGACATTTTGGACTTCGACTTCGATTTCTGGGGAACTGAATCATGGCAGAGTTGATGAGCCCGCCACCTTAAATTACTAAATCTGCCTACTTATATTTGGCAAGCCATCGTGCAGCAGTGCATTAATTTTGAAATCACCCCTGGCCACTCTCATGGTATATTACTGTTCATCGAGAATTGTTCATGTTCATTTTCTGAATTTTCACGCAATTTCCAGCTATTAGCAGAAATTGCAAATATGGCAGTTTGAGATAATATGCAAACGCAGTGGATCTAATCTCAGTAGGCCCTACTCCAGAATGATGGGCTTATTGATGTCTGGAAATTGCTTGACGCAAGGAAACCAACCGCCGCGTAGCGGCAAATCAGCGAAGCTTGCTAATTACCTATTCGTTTCACAGTCTATCATTTTGGCCTTGGAGGCGGATTTTCGCCTGAAACTTTGTCACCTAATACTGAATTCGCAGGAGTAAGACAGGCGTTTAAACCGCACAGGATCGGTGTGTATCAGAATTCTGAAGGGAACCAATGTGAAAATTTGTCCAAAACGGGTTCGAGTGATGAGTTAGAAGCGTTTTTTGTTAACTGGCGATGAACATGTGACCATAAATAAATCAATCTAACCATAAATGTTCAACTCAGAACTTGGGAAAACCATGACCTCTGGCCGGTTTTTGTCAAATAAATTGGCTTTCCATTCATCCCGATCAATAAATTTGGTCTCAAATTAAAGCTGACTTCCAACTCCATCAATCCACCAAATTTCATTATTATCCGCCCTCGGACATTCTCGCAATAACGGTCCAAAGTTGACAATTTTGGCGTGGACTATTCAAATTTCCCGCGGCCGATGTGTTGACGCTTCATCGCTTCCGAGAGTAAACACCAGGTAGCGCAGTGAGCAGTTCACAACCTCGTCCCGCATTAAAATGCATGTTTTTCTTGCCGGCCGAGGGTGGCTGGTTTATTTTTAGATCATCGTAGCTATGTTGGGGGTTGCGACGTTACCATGGGTACGGCATGCATGCATCGTGTGCATGTGTGTGTCCATGTGTGGTGTCCATCGTGTCCATGTGGGGTGTATTCGACTTACTGTTCTTATGTGTTCTGGGGCAGAGAACGGTGTTCTGGAAGAGTCGAACAGCGGAGAACGCGTTCGGGAACGTGTTCCTGTTCCCGAATCTCACACCACCTCGGCTGGTGGTGCAAACCATCTTGACTACTCAAGGGTTGTGACATCGCTCCGCCCTCCGACTACGCTCACACAAACCCTTGACGAACTTCGCTGGGAGAAGCTGTTTCCAACCGGATGTTCCTGTTCGTGGACTGACTCCCGCTGTTAGTTTTCGATTTTCATCATAGATCGTTAACATTTGCAATAAACCTGAAAATTTCTAAATACATTTTGTACCACGTCAGTTTTCTGTACACCTACCTCACTCTGGTTTAAAAAATTAACTGTATTTTTGTTCAAAAGCATAGTTCATGAGAGTGGTGGGTAAATCACAATAGATAGAATGGCTGACCATCCTCCTTCCTAATACTTTCCAACCACAAAATATACAGCGATCGGTGTAACTGGCTTGGTGCCAACCTGGGAACGAGGTTGGCCAACAAGTGTTCTGATTGGTGCACCGCAACTCGAGGTGCAACAGAAACAGAAATACTGGCGAAGTTCTCCATGGGTTTGTGCGTGCGAAGTATGAGGTAGTACAGACACATGGTAGGCCATGATGGGTGCAAACGGGAACAGTCGAGAACAAAGATGGCGGACACTGGCGGCAACTTTATAAATATTTTTTTTGTCAGATCGTAGTGTAATTATTCGAGGTTTAGGATCAAGCAGAAATGACATAAATGACATATCCTTATTCTAAACTGAATATTTCGGAAGTATTCTTGAAAAATGTTGGGGTTTTTAGGCCGCCGTAAGCTGAAACCATAGTAACCTGCACTTTCCTATTCGAGACTCGAGAACACTTTACTTGTTCTCGGCCTGTTCGGGTGCAGATGAGAACAGGGAGTCGAATACAGCCGTGGACTGCTGTTAGATCGCGGTCGCACTAATTTGCGTCCAGCAGCGACCAATTGCGTCCAGTTGCGTCCAACGCTATAAAACACTAATTTTATCAATACAAATGTTAAAATTTCATTTTTAAATTGTAATTCACCACATTATCTCATCAGAATAAATCAGACAAATCTGAATTAATGGCATCTGACGAGATCGACATGAGATGGGGATCATGATACATCATGTACAATGTGATCATCATGGTGATAGGCGTCGGCCTAAGCCTATGGATAATCCTGGCCACCATGGCCACCGCGGCGAAGCAATGTGTTTGTGAGGGTTATGAGAGGTATTTAATCCCCGAGAAGTATCCCAATCTTTGTGAAATCAGTAAGTTCGTGAACACTTCGGAACGTTTTGACCATTTGCTGATCGGTATTGTGACATGGGGCTCATTCGAGGAGAACTGTTGCCCGACGATTCGCCGAAGGAAGGCTGATCTGCCTCCCAACCAGGGAGGGCCCAGTTGTCTTGGGGACGTTAGGTTCTTTGAAAATGGCTGTGGCTCATTTTTTCTCAATCACTGGGAGCTACAACGATTTAGAGTGAATTTCCTTGTTCCTGGAAAGACTGGCATAGATTATGACAGAGTGAGTGTTGCTTGCAAAGTTTGGATTTAACTTCGTGTATTGCAGTGGGATAAGCGCGGCAGATTTTGAGGCTTCCCCTTATGAAAAATAATGTAAGAAAAATGTAAGATGCTCTTACATTTTTCTTACATCTGTCTGCGGGTTCTCTTACGTTTTTCTTACGTTGTTCTCCTGTGCATACAAAGTATATAGACCACGTACATATGTACACAGACAGCGTAGGAAATTTGATGGAATTAGGGAAAAATCCTTGCATTTTTCTTACGTTTGACTTTGAAAAAAAATTAGCAGCTTTGTCTTGCATTATTCTTGCATCGATCTTACATACATCTTACGTTTAACTTAGAAAAACGATTTCAGTATGCTTGCATTCAAACGTTTCTTACGATCATACATTATTCTTATGTTCTTATTCGTACGCGTTTCTTACTTTTTATCAGCCACTTACATTATTCCTACATTGTCATTCTTTCATATTTCTTACCTTATCATTCTAACATTATTCTTACATTTATAGTACCTTCATACACTATTCTTAACTTCTTATTCTTACGCATTTCTTACACTTTATCAGCCACTTACGTTATTCCTACATTGTCATCATTTCGTATTTTTACTTTGTCATTCTTACATTATTGTTACAATTACAGTACATTCATGCATTATTCTCACGTTCTTATTCTTACATGTTTCGTACTTTTTTCAGCCACTTACATTATTCGTACATTGTCATTCTTTCATATTTCTTACCTCGTCATTCTTACCTTATTCCTACCTTCATACATTATTCTTACGTTCTTATTCTTACACGTTTCTTACACTTTATCAGCCACTTACGTTATTCCTCCATTCTTTCGTATTTCTTACTTTGTCATTCTTACATTATTCTTTCTTACCATTGCAGTACATTCATACATTATTCTTACATTCTTATTCCTGTGCGTTTCTTACTTTTTATCAGCCACTTACGTTATTCCTACATTGTCTTTCGTTCATATTTATTACCTTGTCATTCTTACATTATTCTTACAAGTACAGTACATTCATACATTATTCTTATGTTCTTATTCCTATGCGTTTCTTACATTTTATCAGCCACTTACGTTATTCCTACATTGTCATTCTTTCGTATTTCTTACTTTGTCATTCTTACATTATTCTTACAATTACAGTGCCTTCATACAATATTCTTACGTTCTTCTTCTTACTCGTTTCTTACTTTTTATCAGCCACTTACATTATTCCTACATTGTCGTTCTTTCCTATTTCTTACCTTGTCATCCTTACATTATTCTTACATTTATAGTACCCTCATACAATATTCTTACGTTCTTCTTCTTACTCGTTTCTTACTTTTTATCAGCCACTTACATTATTCCTACATTGTCATTCTTTCGTATTTCTTACCTTGTCATTCTTACATTATTCTTACATTTATAGTACCCTCATACAATATTCTTACGTTCTTCTTCTTACACCTTTCTTACATTTTATCAGCCACTTACGTTATTCCTACTTTGTCATTCTTATGTATTTCTTACTTCGGCATTCTTACATTATTCTTACAATTACAGTGCCTTCATACAATATTCTTACGTTCTTCTTCTTACTCGTTTCTTACTTTTTATCAACCACTTACATTATTCCTACATTGTCATTCTTTCATATTTCTTACCTTGTCATTCTTACATTATTCTTACATTTATAGTACCTTCATACATTATTCTTACGTTCTTATTCTTACACATTTCTTACATTTTATCAGCCACTTACGTTATTCCTACTTTGTCATTCTTACATATTTCTTACTTTGTCATTCTTACATTATTCTTACAATTACAGTGAATTCATACAATATTCTTACGTTCTTCATCTTACTCGTTTCTTACTTTTTATCAGCCACTTACATTATTCCTACATTGTCGTTCTTTCCTATTTCTTACCTTGTCATTCTTACATTATTCTTACATTTATAGTACCTTCATACATTATTCTTACGTTCTTAGTCTTACGCATTTCTTACTTTTTATCAGCCACTTACATTATTCCAACATTGTCATTCTTTCATATTTCTTACCTTGTCATTCTTACATTATTCTTACATTAATAGTATCTTCATACCTTATTCTTACGTTCTTATTCTTACACGTTTCTTACATTTTATCAGCCACTTACATTATTCCTACTTTGTCATTCTTACATATTTCTTACTTTGTCATTCTTACATTATTCTTACATTTATAATACCTTCATACATTATTCTTACGTTATTATTCTTACAGGCTTCTTACATTTTATCAGCCACTTACATTATTCCTACATTGTCATTCTTTCGTATTTTATACTTTAAGGGCATTGTTACATTTTTCACGTGTATGGTAACCTTTTTACATATTCTTAAATTCTTATTGTTACATTTGTTGCCATTCTTTTATATATCTTACTGTTTTATTCATAGAAGTTTATTGTTCCTACTTCATACAACAGAAATAACAGAGACTCAAAGTAAAGAAATCCCTGCTTAAAACATGTGTCCCTTGAACATTAATCACACTCATTTGTTTTTTGTTATTGCTATGCTAATGGATGAGCAATTTTGGTGATTCATGCCTGCCATGTAAATGCCAAACCCGAATACGATACACTTCACTCCTGAATGAGAAATTCAAACAGGCAATGACGAGGTGCATAATATGTCTTATTTCTTGGCACTGAAGATTTTCGTAGGAATTGTTACACTCACTCACTGATTTCATGTTTCCAAGAATGCCCTTGGTTGAAGAACTCTGGTGATCTTGGCAGCTGCAATACCCCAAACATGGAACCAACATCTGCTGGTATCAATAACATAATAGAGAACCGAAAGATAGTTTTTTTTAATGTATTGCAAATGACTAGGACTACATAATTATAGCTTCAACATTGAAACTACGAAGGCCGATCTGCTCACCACTACGTTACATTGCACATCACCCTTCGAGAAATATACCAGTCAGCGGTGTATCTTGTCACGATGCCAACTTTACCGGTCGGCCAATCATATTGCACTTTATATTGGTTCTTCGGTTACCATGCACTATTTGTACCACGATTCAAATAATTCGGAACGACCTGAGGTGAACTGCTTATCTGCCCACTGGACGGCGCATTTCACCTCGGACACAAGTCCAAGGCATCCATATTGTTTATCAACAAACCCACGTGACCGACCGTGGGACTATTTTGGCCGAATTTTGCCCTGTTAAGATGTTCAACATTATTTGCTGGATTATTTGAGCCATATTATATAATATTATATATAAACTTACCAGTATCTCACCCAAATTTGCCAATTATTGATGAATAACGCAACATCTTCGTGTGCCCTATTTTGTTCATGCGCAGGTGTGATGAGGCGAACGTACCGCATCTGAACTCTCACAAACGGGCAGCAATCTTTTCGCGTTCAAGATGGCTGCCTTGGAATTGTGTCCGAGGGGAAATGCGAGTGTCTACGAAAATTGCCGAGCAGTTGCCTTCGGAAGTTACGAATGGATTCAAATTTTACAACGCCGATTCTGATTGGCCTCTTCTTCTCGAGGCGGCGGATACGCCGTGGACCGGTCAATTTCTCGAAGGGTGATGTGCGATGTAATGCAGTGGAGAGCAGATCGGCCTTCGATTATCGAAGATGCCTTATACCAAGAATATATAAGTACCAAGAATGTACAACTCAAAATATGTGCAAAAGTGAGTTTACTAATTTGCCTTTGGTGAACCTGTAACTGAAGGGATCTTAATTTGTGAAGGATTATTGAAAATGACACCTCCCGCAGTTAGGCCATGTAAAAAAAATAATTGATTAGCATCCCCTCCTGCCATGGAAATCACCCCCCTCCTCAAAAAATTTTTATTTTTTATTTTCGAAAAAAACCTTTCAAAAACTGCCAAAAGAGTTATAAAATTGTAGGCTGGGATGCTTAAATAAAACAACACAGTTTTAAAGGATAGAAAGTAGTTTTTGTTTCAATTCATACCTTTTACATTTGAAATTTCCCTCAGGTTGCCATGATTACCATGGTAACATGCATCTCAAACTCAATAGAAAATAAAATAAAAACCTCCCGCCCTCCTCAGAAAATTGAGAGTGGAAGGATGCTAACCAACTATTTTTTTTTACACGGCCTTATGTGCACTCAGAAATAACCGAGTTACAGAGTAGTTTTGAATGGACCATATTTTCGACAAATTGATAATCGTACTTGATCTCGGGGTCGGGCACTCTGACCTAAACAACAAATGCATGGTTTCACCATAATCAAAAAAATTTTGTACGTCAGTAATATGTCTGTAACTTTACATAAGAATATTGCCGATATTCTAAATAATACAATTCAGTCAACAACCGTTAAATCTAAACATTGGTTATTTAATTAGAAGGCCTATAATTACCGTACGCCCTCTATTATCAGAAAAAGTAACTTAATGCCCATCCATTTGATTGGTTACTAAGTTGTACATTCTTGGTACTTATATATTCTTGCTTATACAGACTGTGGGTATTTTGAGGAATGGAACCAAAATGTAAAATGTGACCATCTGTGAGAAAACCCGGTCATAGTCACTGGGGAGTGACATAGGCATTGATCACACCTGATCATTTTTGCACAATCGATACGGCTTTATTTGCTGGTGTTTTTTATTGTGATGACGCTCTGAAAGTAACCAATTAGGCTAACCATGTGGTGTTCAGTGACTTGGCTGGGTTTTCTCAACGATGGTCGCACAGTGCCCCTACAAAGTTTTACTTGGTTTTGTTGCTCAATGACCCACTTCACACAGGCTAATGTACAAAACTAGCAACCAACCGAACTAGCAGGTTTACTGGATTTGTACTGTTTTTTTCTTACATGTACATGTATATAACAACATAGAAATGTTATTGAGGAAAACTTCACGGAGTCCATTTCGAATTTATCATTTTGAAACGTTCTGCCTAGGACACGTCGGTTTTCATGTTATGCAGTTTTAAAGAAATATTAATGTCCAGGGCAGTTGTGCTCACATCCCATCATCATGTTCGTTAGGAGTACTGCTACATTGCCCCTCCCGGCCATAACTCTCAATGATAATTCAAAAAGTATGCTCCTTGTGTAGCAGTTCCAAAAGGGCACCTTTGCTTCAATTGAATTGTGACCCAGCTCACTGTCCAAGTGACAGTATCCCTGTTTACACTACATAAAAACCCGTGTCTCGCCCAGGCCTTTTCTATCTACACCTGTTAAAAGCAGGGGTCTAATAGACCCGGGGATAAGAAGCCAGGCTGTTAATAAGGCACCTTAGCTCGAAGGGTTTTTACAATATACCCGGTATTTATCTAGTTTTTCACACCTCGACAGGTGGCGTGTCTAGTGCAGCCTTTGTGTAGGGCATGGCAAGTTCGCTTTACGTAGGTTTTTACATTACAGAATTGTCTTTACATAAGATAACGCAGCATATTTAATGAAAAACAGTGATAAAAACGCAGAATAAACATACTCCTTGCAAAAAGCATGACAATCACTGACAATGTCAAGGTAACGGGAAGCCAGCCAGCAATGCATTTTAGCGCCTCCTCCTGAAGATTGCGCGCCAGCAGCGACCCTAACGCCGGGCGTAGCAAGTAAGTTCACCTAGATTACATATATTATACTAATGTAGACGCTCGCAGGGTTTCATGCGGGTTTTTTCAGGCCAGGTGTAAAGTTTTTCAGTGTTTCCTTGTGTCAGTGTTCCCCCTATTGTTCTGGAAACACTCGCAGATAGATCGACATGTTTCTCTGTGTGTCCTCCATTGTCGAGTCACGGCTTATTCCGTCAGAAAATAGCAGGGGAACACTCGCAGATGAGGAATGCTCAAAAATGTTACACCGGGCTTGGCACGGGCTCAAATATCCCTGGGATTTATATGTATTGTAAATAGTGCTAGTATTGGTTAAAACTATTGAAATGAAACTGACAACCCAGTATGATCAATTTCCCACCCAAAAAGCGTCCATTGTTTAGAACCGGGTTTCGGTGTGCTGCCCTCTATCGTAGCAGTAGAATCCCCACTTGAAAACTTTGGTGGTCCTCGGAAAAACTCGCATTACATGCAGCTTTAGAATGCGAAATACTGGTTTTATAATTTTTCCAGGATGCCGTGTTCAACAGGATTAGACATTTTAAAAGGGGTGCATACTTTCAAACTTTTAAACATCAGGGGCCTGTTTCATAAAGTTACTTTAAGCTAATGGTACCTTTAACCAAAAGGAAAATACATTGACACATATTGGAGTTAATTGTACAATAAACTTTACATGCCTTAAAGTCACTTTATGAAACAGAACCCAGTTGACCAGTGAAGCATACCCTACGGGTATTCAGGCTCAGTGAGATTAGTACAACGTTGACTTCACAGGTGGCAGCAACAGTATTTGTGTTACAATTCTGCATTTGGCTGAAGTGTTTTTTTTTCAAAATACCCATGCACCTGGTGGCCAAATTCCAAATTTTAATGGCTGGGGTTATTTGGCGAGCCGCTCTCTGTGCAACGATCCCGCATGTTCTTAGATGGTGAGTCGCTGTCTGAGCAGATTTGTGTTGCGCAGTTGCAAAGCGAGCCGGGTGGCTTTGCAGTGAACAAATTCAGCTTTGCTCAGCGAGCTGATGGGCCACATTAATTATTCATGAGGAGGTGTTGGCGAGGCCCTCTCTGCAACCACCATGGTTAAAAGAATATCAGTCACAGTACATGTAAGAATAATTTCCGAATTACCAAAGCCCATATACATGTATTTTGTCGATTACACTTTTTAGGTTGATTTCCAGTTGCTTACATTTAACGTATTTTCAGAAAAAAAGGAAAGACCTACAGAAAAACAGGCAAAGCGGTGAAAAAAGTCGTCCTGGATTGAAGTCGAACCGGGGACCTGGCGTTTACTAGGCAAACACTCTAAAATCTTGTGATCGGGACCTAAATTAAGCCCTCCAAAATCCGTTCGAGTTCTGAGCCGCTTATAAGCACTGTTTTTCATCCCCAAGTCTATTAGCGGGTGATCCATTGTTGCGATTTCGGCTTGAGATGGGATTGCGTTCTCTTGCGGTTACCTTATATGGCAATTGGAAGTCCTTATAAGGTAACCGCAAGGGAACGCAACCCTGTCTCAAGCCAGAATTGCGACAGTGGATCACCCGCTTTAGACCAGCGCTTTTAACAGGTGTAGACAGGAAAAGCCCGGGCGCGGGGCGTGTTTTTATGTAGTATAAACAGGGCTATTGAAAATAGTATAAAATGTGGTTTAACACTTACGCAATGAACACCAAAAATCAAGGTTACTTAGTGCCCAACATGGATTTTCAGTATTCATTCTGGTTTGTCACGTACACTGAAAAATGGTGTCGGCACTAAGTAACCCTGCCTGATTTAGCCTACATGTGGTTCATACTTCGATGGACGACCTTCAGTATCAGATCCGTTTTTCCGCCAAAGGTGGACAGGGGGATATCACCCCCTTAAAAATCAAAAAAAGTCAAAATGTGTTGTTGACCAAGTCGAATTCAGTCAAATTTTCTCTTTATTGACCAAGTCGAATTCAGTCAAATTTTCTCTTTATCACTACCCCCACCCCACCCATCAAAAAAATTCTTGCCAATGCGTGATAAAAAACTGGATGCCGACATAAGCCAATACGTGTACTTCATTGTGCCGGCGCCCCAATTTTGGTCGCCCTCGAACGCCGGTGGTCGTCGAAGTATGAACTGGCGTTTACAATATACATAGATATCCTGACAACTCCCCAATTGGGCCTGGCAACATAAAAATAGTCTCTTTACTGAAATATGGACTTTGAACAATATGCAGTGAACAACACATGTATAGCTACAAATAGTTTTACCCTGATGTGAATTAGTTGTGCAAATGCAATTCGTAGAAAGTTATCCCGATGTGAGCATTTTAAATTTAATGTATCACGACTTCATTTTTTACATTCAATGTTTGTAAACATGGGATGTTTACATGTTGTTACTTTGGACTTTTGGACATGTCAACCCACCAAATTGAATACTTTCGGTATCAAAACAATTTCTAGAGGGGCATGCCACCAACAGATTACTCATAAACAAACAATGATTTTCGTGGCCCACGAAAATAACCGTGATGCATTATCTTTAATTAATTCAATATGGCGGCGTTCAAATCTCTATTCAGACACCTTGATGGCACACCACTTGGGAACTGTCGAAGTTAGTAGCTACATGTAATAAGTCAAATAGCCACAAACGCTCCACCAAATGACAACATTTTGAACATCGAACTCTGTGGCCTTGAAAAGTAAGTCAAATCAAAAAGCATTTACATGTCATGTACAAACTGTAAATTAGGAGACAATCCAGACATACATGTAAGATGAAGAATTATTAGAATTGGAGAGTTCATTTTTGCCACCTGTTGGCCAAGCTAAGAATCAAATCGGACCGAAACTTGGTGTCATTGGTCAACTGACATAGGGCTGTATGTCTACTAAGTTTCAGGTCAACAGCCCTAGCAATTACGAAACGTGTCACCAAATAGTAAAAATCACGGGTAAGCTAATAAGACAGAAAAAAGCAGCGAAAAAATCCATCCCAGCCGGGAATCGAACCGGGCACCACACGCTCTAGCCGACTGAGCTACCGATACATCTGGCAGCGTTGGGAATTTATTTGCCCATCCTGACTGGTGGGCATGAATATTCACTATGATCTATATTTTCATTTGTGGTTGCGGTGTGAACTAATTATTTCAGCGCGCCATCCAAGCTGAAGCAAAATGATTTTACAGAAAGCTGGGCTCGCCAAATAGTCGCTCCCCTAATTTTCAGATGCATCATATTCGGCAAGCAGCTTAGCTGCTTTCCTAACATGGCAAAGTTTTGGCACTTTGCCACCTTTTGTGGGATGCCCTTTATCGTTGACATCATTTAGGCCTACTTCGCCTTCTGAGTCGCTGGTAGAATCACACGAAGTTGTTGAATCTGTGTCATGCGACCGTTTCACAACACGTTCATCAGTCTCTTTTGTGCCAGCAACTGTACCAGCTTGTGCTTCCCCCGTCTCCGGCATGTCAGTCACTGCGTCCAATGCCAGGCTTGTCTCGGGCGTACTTCCTGTTTCATTCTCGTTCTCTGCGTCCAATGCCAGGCTTGTCTCGGGCGTACTTCCTGTTTCATTCTCGTTCTCTGCGTCCAATGCCAGGCTTGTCTCGGGCGTACTTCCTGTTTCATTCTCGTTCTCTGTGTCAGACGAAACAGGCAGTGGATCCTCCACTTTCTTTTGTTTTTTTGGCCTGTGGGCTTTGCCCACATCCTGAAAGCGCTGGCCAATTGCTCTCATGAGCCACCGCCTGTCTATCTTCTTTCCCTTTCTATTGGTTTCCTCGGGAAACTTGTCCAATACGTAATCTGCCGAGAAAAGATCAAAGAATAGTTCATAACCATGACACAAATGCACATCGACTGATCAGCTGGGAGTTATTGAATGGGGCTATCCAGGTAAAACTACACCACCAGGTGGCTCTTCTGCACTATAAGTCCTAATTGTCAATGTTTGCAACATGGCAGAGTATGGAAAGTGGACTGCTCATAAACTTAAAAATAGGTTATCAAACAGAGGACTGTCACTTACAGGCAGAAAATGTGATCTAAACATTTTCAACCTCGGATGCCTCCATCATTGACGTAATCATCATATCAGACTTGATATTTTGTCCACCACACTCTTATCTGATGGCACAAATCGGCTCCTATAACCTGTTAACACCTAGAGCAATAGAAACAAGTGCTACCCTTAGGTTTTTTATACCCTAGAAATCAAATGAGCTGATTATTTTTGACCTGAGATGTTTGGGTCATTGTGATATCGACGTTCAATATCACGAAATGTGATATTTTGAGATAACTTGCCACATTGTCAACTGATCAACATGAAACAAGTCTTAATTCATTCATGCCTGCTTATCCAAGGACAGGATGTTGTAAAATTCTCAGCCTCATTTGTCCGGGTGATTGAGATATCATGAGATTTTGATATTTTTAAACTTGATAATTTGCATATCTCTGCCCGTGGTTGAGGTAGAGACATGATATCATCCATACTTATGTTATTGAGCATGCCCATTTTGATTATGTAATGACCTTCAAAATTGATAATTTGGAATGTCTCCGTCTGTGGTAGCAGTAGAGGTTTGATAACACCCACATTTAGGTTATTTAGGATGCCAATTTCGATTATGTACCCTGATGATCACAGGTCAAGGACAAGGTCAAACTTCCCAAAGAACTGATAAACAATGAAACTCAATGAACAGAAAGTGGATAGTAAAACTTATAGTACAGCAGAGACCCCTATTACCGAGAGGTTGTACTATATTCTGGATAGCCCCATTGGATCTGTTTATTTGCACAGCTACATGTAGCTCCTGGGCGTACTAAAACACTTGTGGTGGAGGGGGTCTTGCGGAAAGGAGCCACCTATATGTACAACGGTTTTCAGTAAGGAAATGGCTATATTTATCGAGCTTGGCTTGCCACACAGTTCGCAAATTTGGCTTAAACGTCGAGTTAACCACAACGTCCTGAACTTTGTAAATTTTGGTAAACCGGGGTCTCCATCAGGCACTTTCTAGTATAGTAGAGATTACAGAAAATAAGACCACAGAAAGGCGTCTTTTTTCTAATCTCTACTAGAAAGTGCCTTATTCCAATCATTTGCCTGTATTAAACATGTAAAAACCAACCAATTATAGCGTCGATAATTGTTCGATCCACTTTTCTCTTCACGATCGTGCCTTTGTTACTGCCTTGGACCCTGCCGGTCAGGTTGCTGTTTTTTAATTCATCCTCGGTGAAGAAAATGTTAACTGCGAGAGAGCAGCAGTATGTTTGGTCCTGAAATTAAGATGAATATTTATCGTTGGGGACTGGACGTTGTTGGCCAATAATTTTTCAACTCGTTGGAACAAAACCCGACAGACACCAGCCGTTTACTGGCCACAGTCACACTGGGGGGGGGGGGGGGGGGACA
>NMRB01000110.1:26813-64018 GCA_002633025.1 Notospermus geniculatus
GTGGCCAGTGGTGCGGATGAAAAATGGTCAGGCCACAGTAAAAAATTTATGTTTCTTCACACTTGGTGAGGATCAGCTCAGAAATGAGACTTTTTGTTTCGGGGTTAGAGGGTGAAAGGATTAATTATTTAAAAAACGCTTCGGCACGTTAGTAAAACTCAGTCTAAGCTTTTTATTCACGTTGACAGATCCATTTTTAACCCTCACATTTCCGTGCGCAAAGGACTTCAATTTTTCAAAATTCGAACGGTCCCTGCTCATTGAAACGTGAAGTGTAAACAACGACACTGGTATCATTTGATGCAGAATCACAACCTCTACAAAGGGATATAGACAGTTTTTCAAAACTCATCTCTATGTTTATTTTATGGTGATTTTTTTGAGAGTCTAATTTTTTCTGATACACCCTGTAGTTTTAAATATACGGGGGTATTTTCAGACAGTGCAGGGATGTAAGTTGATTCATTGTTGAAAATCATTTTCATTCACATCTGTCAAATCACCACAAGGCGTACATACAAATGTAGAGCAATGTTTTTGCCATGACGAAATAAAATCTGCATTCATGTATTGTATTTTCTTTTTTACTTACGTAATGGTCCTTTGCGATCCAATTCATCCCAAAGTTCAAATGCAAGGTCTTCCTTCTCTTTCAATGCAACTTTAGTGACTGCAAATGAAACAGAGATATACGTTATCAAAATGAATGTTTCCTCTGTCTGTCAGCCACAATTTCGCTGTCACTAACCTATCAATGGGGTGTCATTGGTCATTAGCGAACAGGTCATTCCCCAAAAAATTGCCCATGAATCATAATCGAGCAATTTATGATTCAAGAATTGTAGTTTGCCGTGTGACAGGAATCAGCGTCCTAGGAATGCAGATTCGTCAAACAATAATTGCCCGCTATTGTAAAGTTACATGACTGATATTCGAATGGTCCTGCTCTTTTCAGCTATACATTTTAATCCCTCGCTGAACAATAAGACTGGACTTGCATTTCCAGGCCTTGCCGTTTGACGGGCGCGATTTTGCATGCACCTCGCATTTGCAAGGTGCATGCAAAATCGCGCCCGTCAAACGGCAAGGCCTGCATTTCTTCCACACCTGTGCCCAAGGTCAGTGATAAAACCCGGAATGAAATGAAACGAAGTGAAATCATCGAAATTATTAAGGACTGGCAAGGAATTTGATAGTCAACGTAGGCCTAATTACATGTATTTGTCATTGTGTTGCAGACGTATGTTTCTGCCTTGAGGTTGACGTTTTTTTTCGACATATACCATACAAAATCAAATTAAATCATTATGTTAAAACCAGTCAGAATCATAATGTACGAAATCCCTTTGGTGCTCCTTTGTTCTGCGTTTTCTTAATGCATTCGGTTGGTGCAATGCGGGTGTCCGTTAAAATCGACTGACCTGGCGAAGGGTGGGTGCACATAAGAAGCGATCCTAATCCCCTTGGCGCGAGGTTTTCGGCCGATATCTCCTCAACGGCTGGGCCAAATTCAACATAGGCCTACCATACATCAATAAACTTGTCTTTCTTGCCGGTATCTTTCTGCTACATGTATCTTCATTTTTTGCGTAAGGCCTGCATAACGGATCTCTTTCTCAAAACCCATTTCATTTCGCGGCCTAGGCCTACACGTGCGCGATGCATTGCGTCATTTCAAAATGGCCGCCATTTCGGCCGTCAGCACAAACGGTGATTGTGAAACAATTTTTTCTGTCACGTTTTTCGGAAAATTGACTCATGACTGTGATGACGGCTGTACCGCCAAGAAAGATAAGTCAACGTCTGAGTGACGTAGGCCTATGTTTCATCAAAATCGGCCCAGCCGTTGCGGAGCTATCGTTGATAAAAACACGGGATTTGGAATGGAGAGGCCCCTACGGCCTAAGTAAGCCTAGGCCTACGTCATGTAGGCCTAAGGCCTATTACCCGTACCGGTAGCTGGGTAGGCTACCTAGCCTACCGGTATACCGGTAGGCCTAGGCAGGCATGCAGGCCTACCGGTAGGCCAGCGTTTCATTCATGCAGTCACACATGTCATCTCAGACTCATTGACACACGCATGATGTTTCACTTCACAAGCACGATAGCAAAATGGTCTATATTCTTTTTCGAACAGCGATTACACATGACAGCAGTGGTGACGTCACAGATTCAGCGAGCGATATGTATGGCACGCCAAAGTGGAATTTATTCAACCCTGTGAAAAATGTCAACATTTGAGAAATACATGTCAACACAACGAAATACCCGACAACACTTTTTCAAACATGTGTCAACTTTCAAAAAACATTGACAACATTTCAAACACATGTCAACACTGAAAATACGTCTATCTGAATTGTGACAATGTTGACAATTTTTTCGTTCAACATTCTTGAAAAAAATCTTTCAACATCTTGAAAAAAAATTTTCAACATCTTGAAAAAAATCTTTCAACATCTTGAAAAAATTTGTTCAACATCTTGAAAAAAAATTTCAAGATATAGGTAGGCCTAATTAGCAAGCTTCGCTGATTTGGCGCTACGCGGCGGTTGGCTTCCTTGCGTCCAGGAGCATAATTTGTTGCACTGGTAGCAGAAGTAGAATACCCAGCTCACGAAGTATGTAGGCCCTTGGAGGAATATAATTCCTCCAAGGTAGGCCTATTTGCATCTCAGCTCATGCTATCAGCGTAGATTGCCAAACTCGTCCCCAGTGGGTTTACGTTCCTACAACACCACACACTTGACACTAGATGGCGTTATCTTCTAACACCACTAGCGCAGGTGCTAGGTTTCCATCTTGAAAGTAGTGCAGATTACTACATTTTGGTAAAGGTTTTTAACCATCGTGAACAGGCCAGCCGTGTCACCGCCAACCCAGTGGCATCTATACGCTAAATGATTAATGTTGAAATTTTGGTCAGGTCGCAGCTTGCCAGAGATCGGATGAGGTAGATCTGGGTACGAGATTGGTAGATTGCGTGAATTCTAGATACCGGTATAGATAAATAACATGCAAATTAGGCAATTTTGAAAAAAATGGTTTAAATACGGTTCTGTCTTTTCGAAATTGGGGTACAGGTCTGCGTACCAAGTTCGGTGGTTCGGCGCGTTCGGCGGTTCGGCGTTTTCGAACTGCCGGAAAACAATCTATCCAAAGTACATGTATTCCCCTTTAGCTGTTTTATCGAGGAAGATGAACTGTTGGCTTTGATGACGTTGGTTTGGGGCGGAAACCCAGGTAATGTTGGCTCCATCCCATTCCCCGCAAAAGAAAAAGGAAAGGAGAATTTTTCAAGACATTGTTGACGCTATTTCTATCGCAGCGTTGGGCGACATAAGCGAGGCTTTAGAGTATACCCACACAATGATTTCATGTTACTAGCTATTTAGGCCTACCTACCGGTATCAGTTCAAGCAGTCAACACAAGTACACCTTTGTCGCCACACGTGAGCCTGGCAACTACACTCTCAAGTGTTTTCTTTAGGGATTGCCAAGTACCGGCAACTCAAGGTTTGCGCTTCAAGTATTATGTAATTGCCATGTGTTTCTTGTATAAATCGGACGTTAGTTAGGAATCAATAGGGAGGTTTAGAAATCAAAAGACAAATGTAAACTTTACGACAACGTCATTTCTTATGCTATACATTAATCATGTCCAACAGAAAGCACAAAAAACGATACTTAAAATGATAAAAAAGGAAACGTCGTTCCCAGATTTCCGGCACATCTAAATCCCAATTTCCTCACTCTGGATAAGGACAGTATGTTAATTTTCTAAATCTTTTCTAAATATAAAATCCCACAATTCCGTTTCTTCATCAGCGTTAATTTTAGGTCTACTACAACTTCATGCACTTCAACGCAAATTTCCCCGAAATATGCCATCACCCTACTTTCTCTAGGCCTCTAGTTTGCCTCATACGTACGTAATACGGATCAAAATACACAAAATTTGTCCTCGTTGTGCAGAATTCTATCGTACAGGCCAAAGTATAGGCTGATCTCAGCCTCCCTAATAGTAGACCCCGGGTAGTAGACCCGCTGCTTGGACCTGGTAAACTTGGATTGAACCCGTGTACATTGCAATCGGTCAAAATTTATGACATGTATATGAGCACTGTGTATGGCACGCCGTTTGTTCAATATTTCAAATAAACCAGGTTTCTTTTAAATAAACCTAGTTTCTTTTCAAAGAAACTTAGTTTCTTTTCAAAGAAACTTAGTTTCTTTTATAAAAACCAAGTTTATTTAAAAGAAACCTAGTTTTTGAAAAGAAACTTAGTTTATTTAAAAGAAACTAAGTTTTTGAAAAGAAACCAGGTTTATTTAAAAGAAACTAGGTTTTTGAAAAGAAACTTGGTTTCTTTAAAAGAAACTTGGTTTTTGAAAAGAAACTAGGTTTATTTAAAAGAAACTTGGTTTTTGAAAAGAAACTTGGTTTCTTTAAAAAGAAACTAAGTTTTTGAAAAGAAACTTGGTTTATTTAAAAGAAACTAGGTTTTTGAAAAGAAACTTGGTTTCTTTAAAAAGAAACTTGGTTTTTGAAAAGAAACTTGGTTTATTTAAAAGAAACTAGGTTTTTGAAAAGAAACTTGGTTTCTTTAAAAGAAACCTGGTTTTTGAAAAGAAACTAGGTTTATTTAAAAGAAACCAAGTTTCTTTTCAAAAACTAAGTTTTTTTCGCTTACACTGAACTCAACCTGGTACCTAGTAACCATCGTATGGTGATGTTACTCATCCGCTTTGGTACTTCGGTCGCATTCCTGATCGTCAAATCAACATTTGACCCAACATATCCACTTATGACATGCATGATGACAAAAATAGATATTTTTGATGATGATGATGATGTCCAACCATGCTAAAAATATTGAAAATGTCTCTGTTTTTCGTCTTTGTGATGCGTCTTGCTGTCAAGGAGTCGACAGCCCCTCTGCCAAATTGAGTTCGTTTATGTTAGAAAACATGTAGAATATGTCACGATCTGAAATACAAGTGAGAATAGCTCGGTTTTCGGCAGTTTTATAGGGGTTGTCGGCGTTTGGGTGGGTTGTCGGCTTTTAGTACGACCGCCAAATAGGCGTGAACGTTCGGCAGAACCTAATTTGGTCAGATTTTATGATGAAGTTAATGACCCAATAGGTGTAATACGACATCTATCTCAATTCACCAAGAGATATTAACCCCTTCCTACCCAAGTGATCTGATAAGATATCTTTTTCGATTCACAAAGTGATATTAACCCCTTTCCACTGAACTGATTTCCACGAGGAACGCTTTGCTTGCTAACCATTAAAAAGGCACACTATTCGTACTTCGTTTCCCCTCTTTCAGCCTCTTGAGTTGGCAGGTCATAGTCAGCTGAGCGCAAGGCCCATGGGCCTCTTGTTATGGAACGCCACGTGTATGGTGAAACTGAAAGGAGGATGGGCCTTGGCTAAGGCCTAAGTCAAAGAAGAGCAGAGGCCCGACATCGCCTACCCGATTTTGTTGCTACAGAACTTCAGCATTTTATCACCAGATCATCATGATGAGATACCGCACTCTGTATCTGACGCATGCCACGTGCTCGGTAGTCTGGTTCCATGACCTGCCGTCGCGGCACTTGCACATCAGTTAGCGCGGGAACCAATTTTGCATGCACGCCATGCATTGGGAGGGAGCGCTTGGGAACGAGCATTAAAAGAACAAGTTTCTGATCGTTTCTAATCAAAAACTAAGTTTCTTTAAAAAGAAACTTAGTTTTTGAAAAGAAACTTGGTTTCTTTTAAATAAACCAAGTTTCTTTTCAAAAACCAAGTTTCTTTTTAAAGAAACCAAGTTTCTTTTCAAAAACCTAGTTTCTTTTAAATAAACCAAGTTTCTTTTCAAAAACCAAGTTTCTTTTAAATAAACCTAGTTTCTTTTCAAAAACCAAGTTTCTTTTAAATAAACCTAGTTTCTTTTCAAAAACCAGGTTTCTTTTAAAGAAACCAAGTTTCTTTTCAAAAACCAAGTTTCTTTTTAAAGAAACCAAGTTTCTTTTCAAAAACCTAGTTTCTTTTAAATAAACCAAGTTTCTTTTCAAAAACTTAGTTTCTTTTTAAAGAAACCAAGTTTCTTTTCAAAAACCAAGTTTCTTTTAAATAAACCTAGTTTCTTTTCAAAAACCAAGTTTCTTTTAAAGAAACCAAGTTTCTTTTCAAAAACCTAGTTTCTTTTAAATAAACCTGGTTTCTTTTCAAAAACTTAGTTTCTTTTAAATAAACTAAGTTTCTTTTCAAAAACTTAGTTTCTTTTAAATAAACTTGGTTTTTATAAAAGAAACTAAGTTTCTTTGAAAAGAAACTCAGTTTCTTTGAAAAGAAACTAGGTTTATTTAAAAGAAACCTGGTTTATTTGAAATAATGAACAAACGGCGTGCCATAACTGTGAGGGTGTCGACACTTCCAAGGAAGCCGGGTGTCAAATGAAAGACTTAGGCTATTTTGCCAAGCTCCAAGAACAGATTCGAACTTTTCACCTCTCGGCCGGAGCAAGGAAATGACAAGTTTGGTGATAAAATGTACCAGGCAGCTGCAGTATAGCCTAACGTAGGCCTACTTTTTCTAAATGTCCCGGTGTAACGGTACAGAGTGTCCCCCTGTGAAAAGTGTCCACTTCTACTGTTGAATGACGGAATAAGCGGCATGACTATTGAAAACCAACCCCCAGAGATTAGAATGTAACAACAGGATCTTTTGTTCCTGGGACAGTTTTTCCTGGGGACATTTTCCCCTTTACACTTGGCATAAATATTTAAAAAGCAATACATGTAAAACAAATCACACGCATGATTTTTCCCGACCTACGTTTTCCCCTTGTTGTGCGGAGATTCGCAAGTAAAGGGTGTTCCCAGGCCGAAACCAAGGCTTTGCCAAAAGATATTATAAGAGAGTCGACCTAATATGAAATGAACCAAAAGTTTTCTTACCGCTCGTAGCCAAAATGACAACCGGCCATTCGTCCTCTTTTTGATGCGAGTTACATGTAGATGTACGCGTCGTCATGCTTTCATCGCCATCTTGGCTGCCTGCTATCCTCCCACCATGACCATGATGACTTCCAGGAAAAATAGCCATACCCTTGTACTTTGGCTTCAACATTTTCCAGTCTTCAATCCCAACGAAATACCTCAGGTGATGCACAGAAATTCTGTTGCCATCAGTAGGCCACAATGAAAGAGCCCAACGAACGGACATTTTACAAACTATCAACGGGCACAAGACGAGACTTCAACAGTTCAACACACACACGCGGGTGGTTCGCAATTGAATTGGCCGGTCGTAGGAACGTACCAATCTTGCGCATGTCAATCACGATGAAATCCCCGTTTTGAAGTGTGTGTCGGCCCAATGCAAATTTGCGCGAGCTTCCCACGACTCCGTCTTGCGCTCAGGCGCGGGGGGGGGGGAGGACAATGCAGAATGCTGCTGTGAAAACTGGGCTTGCACAGTCTTAGATTTAAGGACAGTTGTAAAAAGGGGTGAAAATCCCTTGGTTCCTTCAAAATTAGGGTGTCTAATTGCATAAAAAGTCCCGGAAAAAGGGGTGCAAACATCTTGGTTCCTTCCATTAGGGGGTCTAATTGGATGAAAAAAGCCCGCAGAAAGTGGTAGAAAATTTTCCTTGGTTCCTTCCATAAGGGGGTCCTTTTCAAACTCAGGAACAAGCATATGTGTACCCTAAAATTAAGGAGTGAGGGGGCCGGGAAATCAATGCTGCATAAATCGACGGCATTGGGAAATAGGCTACCGTGGTATTATTGCCATTGTGTGATGAATAAATTAACGAAGGTAAACTGGGGCTACTCGCCATAGGGCCTACATGTATTTTTTACTATAGATCTGACGCCAGTTACAGCCGAGATTCGGTTTGAGAGGCCTATGACAAGCCGTTTGTTCACTTAATCAAATAACCCCCCCCCCCCGCAAAAAACAGGTTTATTTTGAAAAAAAAATCTTGGTTTTTTACAGAGTCTGGGAAAATACCAACTTGGTTTTTCCATTTTGCACAAAAGAAACTAGTTTTTTAAAAACTAATTAAAAAAACAAGTTTATTTTAAAAAACAGGTTTATTTTTTTAAAGTACCCGGTAGTTTAAAAACTGTTTTTTTAAAACCAGGTTTATTTTTAAAAACCTGTTTTTTTAAATATACAGGTTTATTTGATTAAATGAACAAACGGCTTGCAAAATAAACCTGTTTTTTCCTTTTAATGGACAAATGGCGAGTTGTATCAAAATAAACCAACTTTATTTCTAAAAAAAACTAGATTTCTTTAAAAAACAAGTTTATTTTTTAAAAACCTGTCTTAAAAACAGTTTTTTAAAAACCAAGTTTTTTCCATTCAGGTAAAACAAACTAAGATTTTTTGAATAAATAAACAGTTGGCTAAAAAGAGCAATCAACAAAGGATAGCAGAACAGAAACAAGTTAGGAAATTTAACTGTGTGCTAAATGGTCTAAATCGTGACCTTGGGATTCATATCCCACTACCAGTTGTAATTTCTTAAGGCATACTTCTGCTTGTGTTTCTTAGTTGGCCTGGCCTTTCGGACATGATAATCCCTTCACACAGCCTTATTCTCTGTGTGCCAGTTATACACATATTACTTGCTTACTTTGCAATTTCTTAATCCTTGTTTCATACCCTGACAAGCAAGCTCTGTTAACTTTCACACCGTTCCTTCATATGTTTACTTCGTTTAAACCTTTGATGTTTCCATTGTAAACATAATTCTCTACCCCTTTGTGTAGCAGATCTTGTTTATATATATTTACCTTACTGTCTTTGTTTTCTGCCTTATATACCATGTAACCAATGTTTCCCATCAGACCTGATGAAGACCTAGTAGGGGTCGAAAGCTCGTCTCAACAATACATAGTTGATCATGAAAAAGGTGTTATCAAATTTCTTCATTACTATCTAAAAAAACAAGTTTTTTTAATAAATAAACCAAGATTATTTGCAGTGGAGTAAATTAAACCTATTTTTTATTTAAAAAAAACAAGTTTAAAAAAACTAGTTTAGGCTATTTGATTAAATGAGCAAACGGCATGCCATAGAGGCCAGCCTTTGGCAATGTTTGGACACATGGTGTACCAAGGCCATTTCTAAAATGCGGAATCTGCGGAATCGGTGGAATCTGCGGATTAAGTTAAATAGGGGGGTTCAGTCACGCGGGCGGGGGCATGATCATGACATGCATGATGATCATGATCGATGATAGCCTTACATTTTGGCATGTTTGGATTTATGGTGTGTCGGCAATTCGTATTTTCTCTGCCTGCATGGATTACCGCAGGCCTAGCGTGGGCCTGGGCCATTGTGTTGAACTGTGAAAGGACAGCCAGCAAACAGGTTAGAGACGAACGCTAGAATTAGCGACGTCGCTAATATTAGCGACGCGTCGCTAAAACCAACGACGATGACGCGTTTTGTTTACTTCGGAAAGTGCCTCGAAAATAGCATTAAAAACCTCGGGGCGTGAAGTAACAAGCCTGTTAATTTGCTCATTCCTCCGTCTCCCGCTTCCTCCAGCCAATAGCAAGCGACTATACATCGGTCCCACGGCTATCTCAACCGCATGTGCTCGAGCCGCCATGTTTTTCTTCGCTTCGACGAAAAATTTTGTGGCGTGTCAACAAGTTTTTGGACTATGCTTAACATAAAAACGACCTGCTGAACCAACTATGGACATATTTAGAAAGAAAAATTATCACTCTATACAATTGACGTTTGTAAATTAGGATTAATCGTTCTGATTCTTCGCAAATCGGCGGGGAAAGGCGAGTGTTCCATCGAGATCTCAAGCGTGCTATGCATGCATTGCTGTACATTATGTAGTGCTTATGTACAGGAACGCTCGTTCTTGATAGCATGAAGTGTGCAGAAGCGGCCATTGCGGAGTTTTTAACGACAACCACAACAGCGTCGTCAGATTTGACGACGCATTGGATTTTTAGCGTCGCTAAATCCAGCGTCTGTCTCTAACCTGGCAAAGACGAAACATGTTCGCTAATACAATCATCAGGAGTTTCCGGCGGCTTTTCGTTCATCATGTTCATGCGGAGCGTAAAATGCACAAATCGAATCATGTTGGACGGGACAGTTTGAATTTCTCTCATTCGACGAGCAGATTCAAGAGGACAGATAGGCCTACCGGTAGGCCTACCGGTAGCGGTGGGCCTTCTAATGGCAATGGACATGATGGAGGAGGAGGTTATTATCGATTTCATTTTCATGATTTTCCTCGCACGGAAAGTGACAGTGAGGGTAGGCCTGCCGGTACTTGTCATCTGGGGTCTGCTAATGACGAGCATGGTGGTGCTGCTGATGCTGATGATGATGAAAATGAAGACTCCCTAGGACTACCGGTAGGCCTAGGCCTAGGCCTAGGCCCAGAATCTGTAGATGGGGACGAGTCGACGATGACACACAAAAATGAAGGTAGGCTCACATACACATGTCATATATGTCAATGTCTTGTCCGCCTGTAGGCAGGCACTTGCCAGTTTGTGGCACGCACTAAAACGCTGACCGCGGACCGCTGACCAGATTTTGGTCAATTTGGGTTTCACTTAATCTTACATCAAAATTAGGCCTAATGATATTTATAGGGGTTTTATGTATCAATGAAATGTATAAGACCTATTGATGAATTTGCAGTCGAAAATATTCGCAGATACGGCGATTTTTGCAGAGAAATACCAGGTCCGTGTTTTCTGAAAAACACGGACCAACTTCTAAAAGCGACTATTATAATAATATTTCCGAAAAAATGTTCACTAAACACCAATTTTTTTATGGCAGACTATTTCAACAGGCACAAAACAAAGCATTTCTTCACATTCTCGAAAAATACAGGCCCGTTTTTGGTCTGCCATGGAGGTACTGACGCGACTGACTGACTGACTGACTGACTGACCATGCTGACGTACATGACTGAAAAGGCACACTTGAAGTCCAATAGGCCTAAGTCCAATGCCTTGAAAGCACGGCTGGTGTGGTAGTAGATAAATATCCATAATAATGAATGTCCCCCAAGTTTTCAAGAGGTCGAACCGGTCGGTTGGTTGGTGTGATAGTAATAAATATCCATAATTAATGAATGTCCCCCAAGTTTTCAAGAGGTCTATCATGGAGGTTCTGACGCGTAGCGACTGACTGACTACTGACATGACTGACCCCCGCCCCCCCCCCCCCCCCCAGGTCAGACTGTCTGACCAGAAACATCGTAGGTGCACCCTCATGCACAGTTGGCGGGAAGCCAACTCTGGCGGTCACTGTCGGTTGTGGCTTACAGTGCTTGAAGGGAAAAATACCAAGGCGAGTGAAAAAAGGCTCACCTAAATGGGTCTAGGTGCTCTATTTTTTTATGCCAACCAGATCATTATCCTATACCAGACACAGCTATGGCATCTGTACCAGAATTATTCTGCCTAGAACATTGTCCTTGTTCAGGGATCAAAGGGTTAAATCACAATAATATATGTGTACTGTAAACAACCATTCTGAGTAAATATTTCACAGTCTATAAGTTGATTACAGTGATAAAAATATCTTTAGTGATCAAGGGGTTAAAACTTCAAATGTGGTCACGTTGGAATGGGTTAAACACTTCCAATACACCTACATAATGCTAATCCCTTGTAAAAAAAATCCAATACCAATACAAGTATTCGTTTTGCATAAGACCATCTTGTCAGCTGATGATTACTATTGAATGCAGTTGAGCATCAGATCGATGGCCCTCTTGTTATAGCATTTTCCCGCCAAAAAGATCGTTGATACCATGTGGCCGAAAGGCCAGTGGTCGCAAGTAAGTTTCAGTCATTTTAAGTAAATATCTGTTTACTGAAAAGAAATTGGCAAACAAATTTGGTATGACTGGAAAGAGCATTCTTCCTGGATGAGAGCCAAATAAATTATTGAAGAATGCAAGCAGAGGTTTGGGAGAAATGGGCTTGGAAATGTAACGGTGTCTGTAAGATTGAAATGCTGAAGTCGCATTGTGATGTCCAAAGCTAGTGGTGTTTCTCGATCATATTTATGAGGAATAGGCAGAATTACATCAGCTTGTTTACATGACTGACGGAAGATCCAAGTATCGAACGAAGAAAATGGTAGGCGCACGGATTTTGATGTTTTGATTTTTTCAGCGTGCGCCATTTTTCACTCGCCTTGACGGCAATTTAGGCGCGTGATGGTGCTCGAGCGCGATCGCGCGCCTCTCCCTTCAAGCACTGGGCTTATTCCCCGGGGCTTATTCACACAAATCAAGTAAATACATGTATCTCATCACAGAAATGACCAACACGGGCAAACTTTACGTCATTGGAAAGGAAATTTCGTCGGGAATCCAACCAAACAGTTTTGAGGCGATTTCTTTCCATCCTAGAGAAATAAAAAAACCATAAGTTCGGGACGTTGTAGAAGTGAAAGTCATCCTCAAGTTGGGATCGTCGGCAATACCGGGACACGAAAAGTTGGCGTCGCCGTAGCGTAGAACCATACCCTACGCGCTCAGTGTATAAACTTGATGAGGTCCTCATACCCTTTTTGAAGGAATCTGACGGACCCAAGATCCGAATGCCACCCCTTTTTTGATGATTTCTACGGGAAGAAGTTAGAAGAATCCTTTGATCATTGTGAGATGTCCATCACTGACGAATCTCCTAATTATCTCACTAGTTAGAGGAATCCTTTGATCATTGTGAGATGCTCATCACTGACGAATCTCCTAATTATCTCACTAGTTAGAGGAATCCTTTGATCATTGTGAGATGCTCATCGCTGACGAATCTCCTAATTAACTCACTAATTAGAAGAATCCTTTAATCATTGTGAGATGTCCATCACTGACCAATCTCCAAAATATCTCACTATTAACAAGAGAAATCCTTTGATCATTGTGAGATGCTCATCACTGATCAATCTCCTATTATCTCACTCATTCCTTTGATCATGGAATCTCATCTCTGATCTCCTAAGAGCACTTATTTTCACGATCGACCTCTTGAAAACTTGTGGGACATTCATTATTATGGATATTTATTACTATCACACCAACCATTTTCAAGGCATTGACATTCATCAGCGACCTGGACTTGGTCAGTCATGTCAGTCAGTCAGTCAGTCGCGTCAGTAGGCCCCTACCTCCAAACGGGCCTATATTGTTCGAGAATGTGAAGAAACCTGTCTAAATGCTTTGTTTTGTGCCTGTTGAAGTAGTCTGCCATTAAAAAATTGGTATTTAGTGAACATTTTTTCGGAAATATTATCATAATGATCGCTTATAGAAGTTGGTCCCGTGTTTTTCGGAAAACACGGACCTGGTATTTCTCTGCAAAAATCGCCGTATCTGCGAATATTTTCGACTGCAAATTCATCAATAGGTCTTATACATTTCATTGATACATAAAACCCCTATAAATATCATTAATTTTGATGTAAGATTAAGTGAAACCCAAATTGACCAAAATCTGGTCAGCGGTCCGCGGTCCGCGGTCAGCGTTTTAGTGCGTGCCCCAGTTTGTCTCGAATTTCGTGTCAGGTTGGTTTTCCTGAGTGAGCGCTTTAAGATTCACCATCCTCTACATGTACTTTCATCAGTGATGCACATGACGCCTCTACTCAAGCATCAGAATGATCACATATTTTAGAGTTGCACATGGGTTTTGTGTTTACATTTTGGTGAACGAACAACTACATGTATGGCATGGGATGCCTTCCCAACCAAGGGGCTGTAATGTACCGTGTCTAATGTGAATCAACAAGGATTGTAGGCCAGTTATGGTGGTATTAACCCCTTCCTAGTTGAGGCCAAGGGGTAATTAGATCTTCGATTCGCCAAGAATTAGGCCCATCAGCCTATGTATGTCATGTGATAAATAACCACTTCCCACCCAAATAAGGGGTCCAGCTTACCGGGGGTAAGGTATCTATAGCTCAATTCACTAACGTCCACGAGGACTGTCAGATGCAACAGACCTTAAGATCCGTCACGTCGCCGTTGCCGTCGTGGGCAAACAACGTCACGGCGTCATGCACTGCTGATTCCTGAACACAGAGCAGTTTTTGGGACATCAGAAAAACCATCGATTGTTGTGAATCTATTGAAAGATTGAGTAAATACACGTGTTGTCGGCACGCTGGGAGACTTGAATTGAAGCAAAAGTATGCCTTGAAATTCGATGGTAAACTGGTCAAAATTCACGACGGAGAGTTGGAAATTTACTCACGTCGTCAGATTACAGTCCGCCGCAACCTTCTCCACGCGGAGGAATCCCCACCAATGAGGAACCCGCGTGCTGGAAATCCCGACAGGTTGGCGCTGCGAGCAGTGCGACCGAAACGACGTCATTGACATTGACGCTACGTCATGAAAAAATCCGCTGTACATTTTCTACAGAAAAAATGAGATAAATATGTTGCCGAAATCGTCATCTATCTATGGCTTCATTTTAAGGAAAAAAGCATTGCAAAATTGCAGACATTTTCATGCTAAGATGGTGTAAATTTTAATGCCAGGTGACCGAAACGAAAGGGTGATTTTCACGCCAGAAATAAATGGAAATAACGTTAGAAAAAGAAACTTCGGTCGCACTGCTCCCAGCGTCACGTCGTGACGTTAGTTCCTCCGGTTCCTCATTGATGACGTAGGACGCAGATTATGGGATCACGACGGGGACGGCGACGTGACGGATCTTAAGGTCTCTAATAAAATAACCCCTAATCCCACCCAAGGGGTCTACTAGCTGTCAATCTCGATTCACCAGGGAGACCTACATGTATGTGTTCTTCCCACCCAAGGGTCTAATAAAACATCACCCCAATTCACCAAGGATTATAGGCCTACATGTACTATTTGATATTAACCCCTTCCCAACCCAATTAAAAAAATAGTTTCTTGCAACAATTCTTCCTTCCTGCACATTTCCCTCCTCATCACCTGCTGACCTATCACCCCTCTTCAATTAATCCCAGACAGCACAACAAACAGGCAAGCCTATGCCATGGCATCTCTGATGCCTCCATAAATACCCAGGATCGTCCTGGGTAATAAAAAGGATTACCCAGGGTAAATAATGAGGTGTACCCAGGATGACAAACCGATTCAGCGGTAGTGATGGTCCGGTGCCGGTATTAACGCCAAACCAGATCTTTCGTAGGCTACTAGTATACCGTCGTAAACAGCCAATCAGAGACACATGTCAGAGAGCGTTCGCCTTCATTTTGAATTTGAACAGATGAAGTTGGTAGGCCTACCGTAGGCTTCGAGGCCTACCGTTATCTATACTAGCAGACGTGTACCAAAAATTGCGGACCATGTGACGTGACGTCGTAGTGCATCCAACACATGCTGATGCATTGTGACGTCACTGACATGACTAACCGCATGTAGGCCTACATGTAAAGTGCTTTTCACAATATCCAGAGTTATCGGGACCAGACGATAGGCCCATGATAATTCTGTTGATGGTTATGAGTATTGAAGTAAGGGAAGGAGGCAAGAAATGTATTGTTGACGTTATTACTAAAAGGAAAAACGCTGTATATTGTATGAATTGCAAAATAGGCCTAGCTGTCGCTGCAGTGCAGCTGTTGCCTGTAATCACAACTCGCTGCCGTCCAAAGGAACTTTTGTACAGAAGTACAAAGTTTCTTTGTACGCCAGCGAGTTGCGATTACAGACAACCGCTGCTATTTAATCCTCGCAGTAGACGTTGGCTTATCAGTGTGTCATTTTCATGTGTTTATAATTATTTCCACTGTGTGCCACTTCTGTTCTGACATGCCTGACCATGCTGATCAGGGATTCTAAAGTTCTACCAATTTGTTAAATCATGCCAAACTTGAGAGATTGGCTGACTTTATTGGAATGACGTCACTGATATTGTACACGTCATAGAAATGTGAGTTCTGTGCATTCTCCAGGGCAAAGAGCGGTGGTATTGGAGAGTGTACACAACTTTCGTGACGTTGCATTTCGTGCGTATCGATTTTTCATCGCTTTTTTTCACAAATATTCCAACTCTTTTTCTCAGAACAACGTCGCCGATCCTATTCTATGAAAATGAACTTTGTTTTGACTGCAAACAATACACATAAAGAAGCTCCCTTTGTTGATTTCTGGGCCTCAATCAGTTCCAATGCCTCCAACATAATCATGCGTTTAGGACTAAGCCTAAGCCACGTGACCTCGCGATCCGCAATAGACCTCGAATGACATATCCCGCCTAGCGGCGGGTCCCGGGATCACTGCGTCCAGTCATTTTTGCACTTATTTTACCTTGAAATGGAACCTAACCACAAACCACAAATGGGCCAATTATGTGTGCATGATTGCATGATTATCTTGAATCAGGATATAGACCAGGGGCCGTATGCATAAAACATCTTAAGTGTAAAATTTCCCTTAAACTATTGTTCCAAACAAAAGATAAGGAAAATTTTACACTTAAGATGTTTTATGCATACGGGGCCTGAACAACGTCCTATGAGAAGTCGGTCAACCGTGAATTGACATGCACACGTATGATTTCCCAATTTGTGGTTTGTGGTTGGTTCCATTGCAAGGTAAAATGAGTGCAAAAATGAATGGCCATTCTGAAAAGCACTTTACTGTAAACAATGGTCATGAAATTTATGGTAGCAGTACAACGGTATACATGACTAGAAACGGCCCAGAAATAACGGATCTAGCCTAGGCCCCGATGTTTACATAGACTGACTAAATAAAATGTGAGTTGGGTTTCTTTTTTATCATCTGCTTTATCTTTCTTTTAAGGTGCCAAGTTGAGGAGGAGGAGAAAGTACATGTTTTCTGATTCTGTGGCATCACTTTCTCAGAAAGAGAAGAGAAGACTTCGCAATGGTGTGACTCTGTCAAAGATTTCAGATCCAAATTTGTGGTATAAGAAGCAAACTGGAACTCAGAGAGCAGCAGCAACTATCAGCGTGTCCACTGCTTCATTGCCTTCTGGCATGTCTGGACTGCAGAGACATTCTTCTCACTCAGTTCTGGTTTCTCCATCGGCAACATCAGATAAAGAATCAGAGTCTGATCAGGCAGCACTGGAGGATGGATTAGAAGTCATTCAGTCAGACAGCCACAGTTCTAAAAATACTGGCACTGGTACATGTAAGTAAAAGTGCAATTTCACTTTTTATTTTTTTTAGGTTCATGGTAGAGTGTTGTCCCCGGTGTTCCATACTTTGAGATTCCCTGAGAGTGCTTGATGATGGATTCTTGATTCTTTGGGGACAGACCTTTCAACATGTTCAAGGAGGAAATCTCAACTTTTAAAAAGGCTTTCAATTCCTCTGATGCTTGACGTGCATCAGGGGACATTCCGTCGCGTATTCATCTCTATCTCGCAGCCATCAGTCACCTGTGACTGAGTTTTGTAATGAGAGCACCCAGTTTACATGTATTTAAGAAACAATGGGCCGATTTCACAAAGGGTGTTTTTAAAGACTTAGATGCGTGTAACTTTGTCAAATGCATGGTGGAAGTGCGTGCATTTACATGTACATGTACTATTTAGTGAAGTTACATGTACACGCGTCTAAGTCTTAAACACCCTTTGTGAAATCGGCCCATTTGAGATTTGGGCAATTTGGGCCAAAACAAACATACCAAATTTCATGAAAGTCTGAGACGGTGGGGTTTAGGTTGTTGGGTGATTTGGTGTGGAATGACCCAATAGTATGAAATCGTTTCCTGGTGAGAGGCAGCGTCACCGCCAGTGTTGACCTGTGCAGAAAAATTGAGGTACAGTGGAACCCCGGTCGGCGACCACCCCTATAACGCGACCACTCCGGAAAGACGACCAGTTTTTAATTGTCCCGATTGTTTTTCTCTGTCACAGTCTCAGTGGGTTATCTGCTTGCTAGTATCAGGCCAGGCTGGAAATGGCCTAGTCCGGTTTATTACACAAAACATGGATAAAAAAGAAAATGACACTCAGTTTACTTCGGTCTGGATCGGCACTCATCGGGCCGATTTCGGTAAGGCGACCACCCCGCTATTAAACGTGATCACTTTGGGTCTGTCCCGTGGGTGGTCATGTTACCGGGGATCCACTGTACATGAGTTTTAAATCAGACTGTCAGAATTCAATTCACACCTTCATTTTCAGGTCAGGGAATTCTTAGCATGGGCACAGGTACAGTGACCAGCGGAGCATCAATGACAGAGATTGATGTTAGGGATGTGATCGATACCGGTACATCATGTGATCCTTTATTTTCGACAACTGCAACCGAACATGTCACAAAGTCGCCATCTGCATCGGTGGTACCTGAAAAACCAAACATTGACGATGAATACTTTGACACAGGTTTGTATCAGCATCGTTCAACCAAGTGTTGTTTGAAAGTGTAAAAGTCTATAGTGGATTTTTTTTTTCTGGAGGAACTACAAATGATTGTACTCCGAAATATGCAGCATGCTCAAAGTCAATCCTGGCCATTCTTACTATGATAAGTCCCGTGTAAAGTAATGTATCTTTTTGCTGTTTAATGCAGAATACACCTCCGAAGTTTGGCTCTCTTATGCGTTTCCCATTAAACTGAAATCCTTCTTTTGCCTTTTTCTCAAAACGGCGCTTGATTTGAGGACGTGTCAACAAACAACTGTCAACAAATCCCGTGAGCCATTTGCTTTAAGGCATTTTAAGGATCATATATTTGAATGTTCCTTTCATTTTAGTCGACCTAAAGTCTATCCTGTCTATTGTAAAAGTTGAGAAATATAGATTTAAGGTGGACCTTGGAACATTCTGAAATACGGTTCATTGTCATACATAGAAGTAACCCCAGCATTAGCAACTGTCTATTAATTGTTTGATTTGAAAAAAGTATGGATGAAGCACATCATGAAATGTCTTTGTTTCATGTCAGCAACCCCCATGTCAATCTCATGGGACTATATACCCCACTCGTTGGTGAAAGTGTTCTGAATAAGAAAAATAACTGGTGGTTAGAGAAAAAGGAAAGCAAAAGAGGAAAATGGCTTAGAATTTTGAAAGTATTTCTGTCCACCAGTGTAAATTTTAGGATTTGTGTTTATTAGCCTGTAGCCATCAAATGGCAGTGGAATATTGATGGACATTTTTGCGGAACAGACAAGCTTGCAATTAAGCCCGATGGCAACAACGGTTCACTTGCATTGTGAATATCAGTCCCGCAGACATCAATGATCAGATGAACCAGGCTTTCCTAAGGGCCGTGCTATGTTTTTGGTGACCTACACACACACACACGCGCACACACACACATCATGTATGATAAGTATGTACCCCCTGTAGCCCCAGGGCTCGCAAGTGTACACACACACCAATCACTGGAATGCTTGACAAGACTGTTTGAACACAATTGAATGATCTTACTTCTCAGTTACCAATCAGACATGGGAACTGTTGCTATACACACAAAAGAATGAGTTAAAGTATTGTGTACCTTACCTCCTATGAAGTGTTATCAATGGCATCGCGGTGCATTGAACTTTTCAAGTGATAAAAATGATGGTGGACATTTTTTTGAAGGGATTCGCTATGCTTTCGTGTGCCGCTGATATCATGTGAATGCGATTTTTATGACGAAATCAGAAGGCGTCCTAAACAATAACGTCAAAAATTTTCCAAAAAATCGTACGCGCTTTGACCAAAAATGTTTTGTATAATATGCATCAATAGTCAATAGATTACGAAGAGAGGAAAAGTGCACAAAAGGTGGGCAAGGGATTGAGCAATGTTAAAAGACCAGGGNCACGTGTCATGTCATATCATGTCACGTGTCATGTCATATCATGTCACGTGTCATGTCATATCATGTCACGTGTCATGTCATATCATGTCACGTGTCATGTCATATCATGTCACGTGTCATGTCATATCATGTCACGTGTCATGTCATATCATGTCACGTGTCATGTCATATCATGTCACGTGTCATGTCATATCATGTCACGTGTCATGTCATATCATGTCACGTGTCATGTCATATCATGTCACGTGTCATGTCATATCATGTCACATGTCATGTCATATGTCATGTCATGTCCGAACCTGTACATCGGGAACCATACGACATTTACAATGTCATCTTGTATACACTCATAATCAGATTGCCGCACTTTTCAACCCCGGTGTAACATCTGCCAATATCGTACCTCAAGAGAGAATCCGTGAATATGATTGGCCCAGACGCGTCACGTGAGCGGTGAACATTTTTCAATGTCTCCCGCTCAAGATGCACAATCTGAATGTCAGAGAACGATTCGTGCCAACATCGTAACTCTGACGTATATCGGACAGCGCCATATTGCTCCGTGAACTACTTTGATGAAGATCGGTTCGACAAGACTGTTCAAACTATCTATTTGAATGGTCTAAGTCACCAATTAGGCATTGGGAATGTTGCTACATATAGAAAAATGGGTTGAAGCATGTTACCTTACCTGATGAAGAGTTAGTCACGCTATAACAGCACGTTGAACTTCTCAAGTGGTGAAGCTATGGCGGCCATTGTTGTTTCGTGATCGAGGTGGGGAGGGAGAAACAGTCACCTAATGCATACGAATTTTTCAATAAAAATCGTTGCAAAATGCCCAGTTTAACCACTCAAACGTTTTTATATAAATATTTATTGCGAAATAACTCATTTTGTGCAAACACAACATCAGTTAAATAAAAAATTATTAGGGAACTATTTCTAGTCTGCGCAATGCTACAGGTAGAGATAGAGGCATGATATCACCCATACTTAGGTTATTGATGATGCCCATTTCGATTATGCAACGACCTCGATGATCAGAGGTCAAGGTAAAGGTCAAACTTGATAATTTGAAATATCGCTGCCTGTGGTAGAGATAGAGGCATGATAGAGTCATGTCTTGATCTCTATCAGTGTACCAGTCTTGTAGAAGAACCTGTACATCGGGAACCATACGACATTTACAATGTCATCTTGTTCACAAAGCTTCCGTAACTTTGACGGTACGCAAATCCTTTGTCAGGCTGATAGTGAACAATAGGTTGTCCGCTGAAGGACAATAGTTTGTGCACTTCCGTAAGTAACAGGAGCTTCGTGAATAAGGTCACAGGATGCTTGTACTATCCCAAAAGATTGCCTTACAGAGAGAGCCTCTTTGCTTTTGTTCTAGTTGGTGTTTAATTTTACTTCTTGATATTGCAGGTTATCCGCTTCTACCCACTGATGAATCAAGCGTATCAAGCCAGGATGATGAAGAGGACATGGAGAATGATGTTGTGTCGAGTTCTTTTCAGCAAAAGGAAAAACTTGTTATACTTCAGACTTATGCTAACCGCCATAAACTGAGTGGCTTGGCATTGTCTGATTTATTGGTGGTTTTAAAACTTTTCTGTCCATCACTTAGCAGAGGATTGCCAACTAGCGCTTCTGGAATTCGAAGCCAACTAATTATGGATCAAATCAAGATAACTTTCAAGTATGCATGTACTTTATGCAATCCAGCTGGTCTGATAAGCAATCACTGTCGACATCCAGGAGCATCAGCGTATGGATATATATCTCTGGAAGACCAGATAAAATTAAAATTCCAAGATACGAGTTTTGTGCATGATTTGAGGTGCAGGTTTTTGCGCGGTGAAACTGGCAGCTGCATTGATGATGTTTATGACTGTGCTTTGTATAAACACTATTTTAATGATGGTTTTCTTCAAGCACCATATAATTTGTCTTGGAAGATGAGCATTGATGGTGTCCCTGTTAGTAAATCATCCAATATTTCGGCATGGCCTGTGATTCTTAAACCAAATGAGGTTCCTCCCTCTAAACGGCGACAGCATGCTATTCTTGCAGGCATCTATGTTGGGCCTGGAAAGCCTGATCTTGTGCACTTGTTGTCGGATATGTCTTCAAGGATAAATGATTTGAACACAGTTGGTCTGGATGTTCAGTTGCCATGTGGTTCATGGGTTAATACGAAGTCTATGTTATTTTCTATACATGCAGACCTGCCAGCTAAAGCTCAGTTGCTAAACATGAACCAGTTTAATGGTATTCATTGCTGTGTATATTGCTTTTCTCCCGGTGAAAATCATAGAACAGGTAAAGGTGGAAATGTAAGAGTTTTACCATACTCTAAAGATCCATTATTACTCAGATCACATGAAGATATGGTACATGATGGGGAAAAAGCCACTGGTAAGCCCATTCGTGGTGTCAAAGGAAAGTCTGTTCTGGCAACTTTTGCAGGGTTCGATATGGTCAAATCCACAGCTATTGATTACATGCACCAGGTTCTGTTGGGAATAACAAGGGGTTTGCTGAGGAATTGGCTGGATAGTGCAAATCATTCTGAAGAGTGGTATTGTGGGAAAAAAGCTGACAAGGATCTCATTGACAAGAGGTTGCTGAGCATAAAACCTCCATCGTATATAGCACGTTCACCACGATCGATACAACAGCTTAGCTACTGGAAAGCCTCAGAGTATAGAAATTTCCTTTTATTTTATTTGGTACCTTGTATGAAAGGCATATTGCCCTCAGTGTATCTACAACATGTTAGCCTATTAGCTACTGGTGTTTACAACTGTTTGAAGAAACATATCACACCAGAATGTCTAGATGTTGCCTCCAGTTGTTTCAAGGAATTTGTTGCAATTTGTGAATCATTGTATTCTAGAAAGTTTATGTCTTTAAATGTACATATGCTCCTACATCAGGCAGACATGGTAAGACACTTAGGAAGTATGCATGATAACTCAAATTTTGATTTTGAGGATATAATGGGAGATGTGAAGAATTCAGTCCGTGGTACACAGTACATGCATTGGCAAATTGTGAACAACATTTTATTAAAACAATTTACCCCTCAACTTGGAAACCAGCTGGATGACAGTCATAGGATAATCTTCGACAGGCTGATGAAAAACACTGACTCAGCATATTGCGAAACATGGCAGGTTCTGGGTAGGGGAAAGAGAGCGTCATTAGCTGTTAACAGCATAATGAAGGAGCATGGTATCTGTGTATCTCCAACATGCACTGAGTATTACAGGGTGAAGAAGAAGAAGAGTATCTTCACCTGTAAACTCTATAGCAGGCAGCCAAGGAGGATTGATTACGCCATCGAATATTCAGTATATGAAAGCCATAAATTCGGTCTGGTGTACTGTTATGCCAGAAGTGACAAATCTTCACCAGCATATGCCATAATTGAAAGGCTCAATATTATAAGTGATCCATTAATTCATGGAAATGTAATTTTAAACAGGTACCACAACATGACTGTTACTAATTCAAATATTCATGATGTGGTCCTGCTTAGTGCTGTCAATGAGAGAATCGTGTATATTGAGGATGTAGAGTCAAGCGGGAATGCATTGGTGTGTAAAAGTCCAAACAATGTTGAATTTTTAGCATAATCCTTGGCCTCGCAACATGAAATTTGTTTGTATTTGTATTAGAGTGTTTGTAGAGTTTTGAAAACTGGTTCTATCCCTTTGTAGAAGACGTGATTCTGCATTGAATGATACAGAATCATTGATACATTGATAGAGAAACAGTGTCATTGTTTACACTTTACATTCCAATGAGCAGGGACAGTTTGAATTTCGAAAAATTGAAGTCCTTTGCAAACGGGAATTTGACAGTCAAAATAGGAAGTACCGGTAACGAATAGTTTAGACCGAGTTTTACCCATGTACCAAAGCATTTTGGAAATACATGTAACTAATCTTTCCCCCCTCTAACCCCGAAACAAAAAAGTCTCATTTCTGAGTGTATCCTCACCAAGTGTCGACAAACTTAAAGCCGTACAGTATAGACAGATGGGTCATATTCGAAGAGCATAGTCTCGGTCACCCAGCAGCTGTTTCGAATCTGGGGATCCGTGTAGCAGCACAGCGGAACGAAACGGCTGGCTGCGCGAGACTACACACAGCACTGGGGATTCCCCAAGGTGATTCCCCCAAACTGGTGGCAGGATATGCTATAATATGATATGTGGTTCTATGATAATTATACATTACGCACGCCTGTAAATGAGGTTGCACTATATTTCGGCAGAACTGGGAGTGTAGCTGTGCATATTGTGCGGCTTTAAACGTTTTACTGTTGCCTGATCATTTTTCACCCATATCACAGATCACGAGCAAATAAGTGAGGCCAGTGCAAAGGTACTCACAGATTTATAACCAGGAATTGTGTGGTCTGACCAAAATTAGGCATTAAATTATTATTTGAATATAAAACGAAGATATTGACTTATTGTCATGACCAGTTGGTGCAAGTGTGTTAACCCTTGGTGAGGATGAATACACTCAGAAATAAAGCCTTTTGTTTCGGGGTAGAGGGTGAAAAGGTTAATTATTTCCAAAATGCTTCTCAGGTCTGTAAAACTCATCGAAATTCTTTGTGAATTCACTTTGACAGAATCGATCCAAATTTGATTGCCTGACTGATGAGTATAAAAGGAGCTTTGTGGACAAGGTTGACTGTAGTTTAGGCCGGGAAGGTTAGAAACCTTGAAAGTTTGGAATTTTTATTTTTGGATAATTTGGTTGTGATTCATTTATTATACGGAGGCCAAACCCTTAATCCCATGATAAACAATACAGGAGGATAGAAGAAATGTTTGAAGTACTGTAACCCATGTTCTCAAGGTTAGTGTACCCGTTCCAATACAAGTGACCCACAATCAGCCATCCCTGTTTTTATTTGGATGGGTGCAAGGAAATATGATTCCCTTGAGTGAGCTGTATATAATGTTATTACCATTTGTAGAAGATCCCTTGTAGGTGGGCTCCAGCATACCTGCAAACCAAACTGGGCCATTCTACCGACATCTATATATTACAATGTATTATTTGTAGCCTATCCGTCAATCACAACAAATGTATCAATTGTAATTTTGTAATTGTTATATAAGAAACTTTCGGCAACGCAATGACGTATGACGTATCTGTATGAAAATGACGTATCGATGATACGGACAAGGATACGTTAGGCGCGTATCAAAATTACTTTTGGCAGAGCGGTCGATCTATCTGAAAATGCACTTTTAATTTGTTCGTAACCATACGTACAGCCCTCCGTATGAAATAGGATTCGTGCGTGAAATTCCGTGTCCGTATGACGTATCACGCTTTGCCCAGACATCACAAACTGATGACGTCACGTCAAAATCCATCATAGGGATACGTCATACAGGGGCGGGTTGTTCAAAGCAAAGGTAAAGTTATCCTCCGATAAGTCTTATCCACCGATAAATATCCCCTATCGACCGATAGTTAACTAACCGATAACTTTGGGTTGTTGAAAGCAAAATTTTAGGCCTTGGTAACTATCGGTGGTTTATCGGTAGGTTATCAGAGGGTTATCCCACAATGCATCAGCAAAAATGGCTGCCCAAGAGCTGTCTGCTTCTTGCACTTCAATTTCCAATTCATCCAAAAGAAAGAGGAAAGTAAATTTTTCCACCAATGAATTGTGTGTGTTAACAGAGTTAGCAGAGCAGAATATTGGTGTCCTGTCATCCAAGTTTACGGACACTATTACAAGTGCAAAAAAGCGATCCATCTGGGAGAAGATTGCCTCCTCCATCAATGCACTTGGGGTGGAACAGAGAACTGCAAAGGAGATAAAGGATAAATGGCAAGGCATGAAGAAGGATGCCAAATCTGCAGCAGCGGCAGAAAGGAAAGAACTAAAGAAGACTGGAGGAGGTCAAGTACCATCATCATCAGCCAGTGCCCTCAACAACAGCATCACCAATAAGATCATTGGGATGCACAGTGCCTGCCCAAATTGGACCGGGATTGCTGGAGGGATTGAAAGTTGTGCCCCAGCCAGGCCCACCACAACCTTGACAACTCCACCACTGCCCCATTCCTGCCTTCATTACGTCAGTCGCCCTGAGGATTCACCACAACCATCAACCAGCCGTGGAGGCGCTGAGCTCTTGGAAACACTTGCCAATGGGGGGCTGCTTGTGCAAGTAGAAGGTAGGCCTAGGCCCGCAAGGGCCATTGTTTTTGTTCTCTCAATCAACGCCATTCACCATCATGACCATGGCATTGCTGTCACTACGACGTTGAAAGACCACGGTTTTAAGTCAATTAAACACTGTTACCGTGATATATTTGCAATCATTGTAACCTACGAGTACCAAGCATTCATCATAATACAATTTTACCATCTGTCAGTGACCATAATCCGCTCTAGAACTGAGTTTTTGCATGTTTCGGTAACACACATCGCGCTTGCAGTACAGTGCTCGTGTGCATGTCGTGTGCACTGGTGCATAGGCCTCCAACACCATATTGATATATGTAAATTAGTGCACGGTAAATGGGGTGCCCAAAGTGAATTAATTCCAGAACCATTGCCACCTTTTTTTCAATGGGGTCATCTAAAAATAAATAACGTGTCCTGTTTCTCAACAGATAATGAAGACCATGAATTCAGCAACATGGAAGACATTTTTAATTTCCAACAGTTGACTGAAGATGTAAGTGCCCCACGTCTCTCAGATGCCGAATCAGCTGATGATGAAGATCTTGCGGATAAACGTGCAATGGCTGTTGCTATTGAAAGAAGAAAACCAAAAGGCAAAGGAAAGGGAAAAGGAAAAGGAAAGGGAAAAAGTTCATCGGACTTCAATGAAATTGACATTGTCAAGACCTGTCGATGCATTTGCCCAGTTCAACATGCGCTCCTAATTCAAGAACATGCCAATGCCGTGTTAAATGCCAAAAAGATGAAGTTAGAAATCCTTAAGCTGGAGAGAGACTTGAATTGTTAATTGGTTTGAGGACTGTAGGCCCCAGGACTGGGTTAAATGCCAAGATTTCAATTGTCAAATTGGGTTGAGGACTATGTTGTTGTTGTTATACATTTGTCTGTGGTTGATTCCAATAAATTTTACATGAAACACATTGCTGTTTCCTTTTCAGTCTGCTACAGTAGGGTATCCCCACCACAATGAAGACATGCAGGGCAAAAAAAATCACAGTACCAGTACCTTGGTTGATTATAAGACAACACATTTCTTCATTATCAATACATTTATTGGTAAATCTTACTAATTTAAATAACATCACTTACCAGTGATAGTAGGCTACTATGTATAAATACTATTTAAAAATATTTATGAATAAAGATTTATGTTTATAAATAGTTATTCATAAATATTTAAGTTATTCATATTTATAAATGGTTATTCATAAATATCTATAAATGCGTGGTTATTCATAAATATTTATAAATAGTTATTCATAAATATTTGTGAACAAATATTTATTTATAAATACCGGTACTATTTATACCATTACATAGTATGAATTCATGCAATACAATCATGTGATTTTCACTCCCATATGTAATCCAGTCAGTTCCAGTATGTGATCTGTAACAGTTACTTCTAAGTCTAATTCTGGAAAAACCTTTCAGTTAAGTGCCTCCTAACAACTCGGCCATCCTGTGATCCATGATACACATATCTGTCCTGTGGTTCTCCTCTTGGCCTCCCGAGTAGTGGTTCCCTCCTCTCAATAGCAATGTTATGCAGAACAGCACAGGCGATTATTATTTTACAGACTCTCTCCGGGCGCATCCTGATTTCACCGTGCAAACAATGAAAGCGTCTCTTGAGTACTCCAAAACATCTTTCGATTGAATTCCTTGTTTTTTTCTGGGCCTTGTTGTACTTCCTTTCAGCTCGTGTGACGGGGCGCAAATATGGGGTCATTAAATACGGCTTGCACGGATAACCAGAATCACCCAATAGGAGGCCATCTTCCATTCCTTTGTGGTTTTCTGCCAGATACTGTCCGACTTCGCTTTCTTTGAATATGAATGAGTCGTGGGTCCCACCTGGCCAACGTGCAACTATATTTGTGAGTTTACCTGCAAAAGAAACAATGATTCTCATTTAGTACAGATATTAAAAAATACTTAACTTGGGTCTTAGAATCATAAAAATGCAACAAATAATACCCGGTACTTCTATGTTAATTTCAATGTTTTCACCATATGTGGCATTATAGTCAATCACCAAAACTTTTTTGAGCCAACAACCTCCCATAGATACATTCAGCGACCATGACCTTCTGTGACCTGGAACTGTTTACACAGACATGACCATGACCGAGTGCATGTCCCACAGCAGCATCAGTGGCTGAAACACTATCACAGTGTGCTGCACCGATTGGAAGGAATGTCATGTGTACACAAGATCTGTCAGTTTTATTTATGCTTAGTCAGATTTTCATTTGAGTTGTGTACCATCACATCATCACTCTCAGATCATCATCATGTCCCATCCATCCATTCCATGCCTGCCTGCCATGATTCAGTGCATGTGCAGTCAGTGGTGAGTGGAGTGGAGTGCATGCATTGGGCCTAGCCTATACCATGCATGCATGTAGGCCTAGGCCTAGGATGGCCCCACAAGGCCTAGCTAGGCCTGTACTAACCTTGGTGGTCACAGATTCCTTGCGTGTTGATACTGTGATACTGCTTTCTACATACATATGCCGACTCATACGTTGGTCTGTTGGGCCCTTCATTTCCGTCATCCAATTCCAAATACCATGCAGGGGTTGATGGACCTTGAATGCGTATGTGTGATCCATCTACACAACCGATCACATTGGGGAATCCAGCCATCTCATAAAATCCTGCTCTGATATCATGCTTCTCGTTGTCTGATGGCCACTTTATAAACTGATCTTTGATATTCACGAGAGCTTCGGAAACTTTGGCAACAATACGGCTTCCAGTTCCTTTGTCATATCCCTGCAGGTCAGACACTATTTGAACAAACGACCCAGAGGCATAGAACCTCAGTGCCAGCAAAACCTGACTTTCCGCAGAAAGAGCACAGTTCCTCCTGGTAGGCCTCTCCAGTTGATCTCTAATAAGATCAGTTATGTACAAAATGGACTCCCTGCCAAATCTATATCTCTGCCTCAGAGCATTATCATCAAAAGTTTCTAGATCACTAGCTTTATGACGGAAAATTCGAGGTTTTTTTATCAGATTTGGATACAACAGCATCCGGTGGGCAGCCATGTTGTTTGCCTCTGGTTGCCTTAACGACAAGTTATCGGTACCCTCTGGGTTCCGATAAAGTTACCGGTGGTTTATCGGTGGTTAAAACATATCGTTGTTTTGAGCAACCCAATCCTTATCGGTGAATAAAGTTATCGGTGGATAATCCACCGATAGCAGCTATCGGTGCTTTGAACAACCCGCCCCAGGAGGGAAATTTGACGGTGCCGAAAGTCTTTATTGTCTGTAATTTTCTTAGATAAACATATTTTTAATTCCCTGAAGGTTAGGGGATGTCACTAGTAATGCAAGGTGAATTTATAAGTATTATTTTTATTTTTTTTATTAAATGAGTGCAAAGGTTTAGGATGTCTGAGTCAGTGGGTCACATTCCACCTGGGCAATTAAATTGCTTCAATTATAATGCGACATTTTGCATATTATGGCTGGTTTACTTTTGGGTTGTTTCAGTGTGGGTGGTTCCAGTGTTTTGAGGTGCAATACGGTTCCCATTTTGGTAGGTCATGTAGGTGGGGCCATTGTAAAATATGTCAAAAGGGCTATATTTGGCAAATCATTTGAGGTATTCTGTACTGTTGAAATTTTGTATGTATTTATCTCTAGGTTCATACTTTGTATGTATTTCAAAACAAAGGAATGTGGCGAAACCTAATTCTTAACTTCGCCACTTGCACTGGGGGCAAAACTGAAAATATCACACTTTTCCTTGTCAGATGGATAGCACCTTCAGTTTTTGACAGATCACTTTGATATTGCATACAGATGCGATGCGAGTCTTCTTTTGGTCAGTAGGGGGTCTTTTGTGAAAAACTTCAAAGGCCTCGTTCGAGCTAATGTGTTGAATCTTTGTATGTATTTTAACCTGTAGGTTGAAGTGACTTCCTGATGAAATTTCTGTGACTAATTCGTGATTTGCCCCAGGAGATACAAACAAAATCTGCTACAATTCTCCTTAACTAAGCAACATAACTTCCATCATTTTTTGGCATGCTTGGCCACAAGGCCCAGCTGCAGGGTCCTTGAGGTGTGGTCTGCTGTGTATTAGTCCATATGGCGGTATTGGGGCAAGTCCGTAATTTGGTTTGTTAGAGCTCGGGCGCCTTTATTTTTGGACATTAGACTAAAGGAAGGTTCCTGAATACGGCCATAAACTTGGGTAATCACGCAGAAACACTGGTTGCAATCTGATGAAGGACCTGACAATGACCTTGGCACCTATCGGAGTATGAGAACAAAATAACATCCTCCTAATATTTGAGTGATAGAGATGACAAACGACACCCTGGACAGGGTACGCGTACTGTACAGTAAAACCTTGTCATGCTCTTGCCCAGCATTGTTATCAGCCAAGCCAAGTAGTTCGCTGTCAGTCACCCGGCGCCATCTTGATTTCCCACGATCCTGTGAGCACGGCGTAACAGATTGGTGCGAGGCAGGAGCGCCTTCTGTTGTAACAATGCTTGCCCAGAACCGACGTCCATCTACTGAGATAACACAGGCCGAAGTTGCATTCGTTCCAATCTGGTACCTTAATTATGGTAATTGATCCTGCAGCAATTGGCCGTGTATGACTCATTTTGTCGAATTCTAAAATTTCGCACTGGCAATATGATTTTTTCTCTTCTAATTTACACAGCAAAATGTGGGCGGGGCAGAAGTTAATGAAGCTTACGAATATTAAATACATGTACATACTTGCTGTGTAAATAAAAAATCACTCCCTAGTTTCACAGCACGCTATTTCCTTTGGCAGGAGTTGTACTATTGGAATGTTGTTGATGTTTCCAACCCTTTGCAGGGAATTTCCAATAATTTTCCAAATGTATAATTGTCCTAACTCCCTCAATTATCACTATAGTGTCCTGATTGAAGAGTGACAGTACCAGTGTGCATGGATAAGACAGGAATGTTGTTAGACTCTTTTTATTTCGATTGATGCATAGACTGGTTTCCGGTCCCAACATAGGTACCTAGCTGAAGGATAATGGACCGGTATTAGGGAGGTTTCGCAAGCACCCGGTTTGGGTATACCCACACAATAGATAAACGTCGTCGTAGGGCCTAACCGGGCGCTTGCGAAACATCCCTATTGCCTGATGTAACGACGTAGTTGATTGGCTAGCTCTTTTTTATTTTGAATTTGTAATGTCGCAGTTGATTGGTTAGCTATTTTGGGACCTGAGGTAAGTAAGCTATTTCTAAGTACTTCTGTGAAGTCACAACCTGGCAGCTTTCTGCCAAGTATGGCCGCCCAATATTAATACCGGTCCCTTTCTCTCCGTGAGCTATGTTGGGACCCGGAAACAGTCTAATTGATGCGGTGCATCTACAATGTTAAAAATTCAATTATACGTACCAATTATTTACATATTTTTCCGTACCGTCTGATCATGTTGATATTTCCAACAAATTGCTGATGAGCCCACTAAATATGTGATCAGCAACTGGAATTATAACGAGCTGTAAAAGTTTTGTATGTATCAGGTCTATTTATTAGGCCTAATTGTGTGTCTGGCATCTAGTAAATCACTTGGATACTCTATCATCGAATATATTCATCCTATGCTGAAATTCTTCACTCTTTTTTGTAAATTAAATTAAATATGCAAATCAAAAATAAAACTCCGCCTTTTTTCCACAATGACGATGTTGGAGTTAGTACTCCATACTGTCAGCAGGTGTGACAGGAATCAACGTCTCTAAGTCAGAACCTGGGTACAGTTTGTAACAAGAAAGTGGACCCAGGGTACAATTTCACTTGACGACATCGAACCTGGGTACACTTCATGTGTACCCAGGTTATTGTCGTCCTGGGTACACTGTGTACCCAGGACGACAATAACCCCTTCAGCGTTAGTTTGTCCTTGGAGGAATTATACTGTCAGTATAATTCCTCCAAGGTTTGTCCTTGAATATACATCTCCCGATCAGGAAAGTTTCCAAATCCGGAAAGATAATGCGTGCGCATATTTCCCAATCGGGAAGTATTTCCTGATGGAGCAAGTTAGAACTTTCCCGATGGGGAAAGAGCCCTACCTCACCCTAGGTTATCAGCACTATGCAAATGAAGCGCACCTCAAGTGTAAGGTATAAGTGAACCTCGTCCCCAGGCAAACAAATTCAACACATAAATTTTACATGTTACCGTGTAATGGCCAAAATATCTCCAATGAAAGAAAAACTTTCCTGATGGGGAAACCTCACTTTCCTGATTGGGAAGATTTTCATTAGAGTTGTTGTCTATTCGCAACTGTCGCAGTGCTTGGAAAGTCCCAGGAAACCCAGGAAAAAATGAACTACGAACTACTATGAACGCTTGCCAAATAACTGTGAAGTTCATAGTTTAACTGTGAAGTTCATAATTTTACCATGAAATTTATAGTAAAACTATGAACTTCACAGTTATTTGGTAAGAGTTCATAGTAGTTCGTAGTTCATTTTTTCCTGGGAATGTGGCAGCCAACATTATGTAATAGGCCATGTCATGCGTGGTCAGGGTGGTTATGCATGTTACACACCCACTTGAGCCACATTCCCTTGACATAATACTTTATGAATCAAAGCAAAAGTGTATTTTTGTTTGAAGGTGTNTCTCAATCAAAAGAAATCGACTTTTTTATACGCACTATCGTATGGGGTATACATGCGGACCGATACAAAGCTAACTGTGTACTGCAACCTCATACGTCACGAATCGGCCCGTCGTCGACACGTATGACGTCAGTCATTCAGTGATGACGTCGTCATGTCTCAACGGAATGTGACGTTGAAACGGTCTACACTACGTCATTCGTGTCGACGACGGGCTGATTTGTGACGTATGAGGATGTTGATTTGGACGACGCTGATTGGCGATACCATGGGAACGGGGTATCCCGTGACGTCATGGGCGGGATTTCCCCAGCACTCGAAACAGTGACGACATGCGAAAGAATATAGGTCATAGGTCATCGCCGCGGAAACCTGGGTTTATATGACGTCATGTTGTCACACGCCGTGCAACTGACGCTTCCCTGTGAACTGCAGCTGTCCCGCCGATTTGTGATTGGGGATACCATTGTGAGTGGTGAATTCACTGGCCAGAATGTCATGAATCCTCGAATACCACTTCTTCCAAGTGACTGCGCATTCGAACAGGACCGTAGGAACGTCCTGCAGTGCGGACGCAATAAAATAGCGGACCGTAGGCCTAGGCCTAGCAGCTGTTTTTAGCAGCGAGCGCCGAAATATCGACGGGGAAATTTTAGAAAATAAGAGTGCCTTTAGGCCTACGCCATTTCCCAGCATTTGAGAGCAAAATGGACACTCTAGCCATGTATTGTAAGTGTGGCGTTTTGGCCATGATTTCGCTTGCAATTCCTGTAATTTGCAATGTCAATAACCAATGACTCGAGTCACAAGGTCAAGGACAGACCATGTCATTGACAGGCATATGTCCCGATCAGGAAAGTTTCCAAATCCGGAAAGATAATGCGTGCGCATATTTCCCAATCGGGAAGTATATCCTGATGGAGCAAGTTANTTCGGGTGTGTCCATCGTTCATGTCATTGTATGCCAAGCCACTGTTCTGTCGACAATCCACACATAGGCTATATTGGCCTGACTCCAAGGGGGCCTACTCATGTATGTCAAGCCGCCCAGCTGAACCAACAATGACTGGTTCCGATTCCTCTGGATCGACCTATCTGCACACTGATCTGTGCCGAGGTGCATTCCAAGCTACAGTTATTAGTCAACCTCGTCAACAGGTGAAAAAAATAATTGCATAGATTCAAAATTTCACCGTCTAATATCTGAGATATCTCCAATCAAAGGAAGGCTCATTTTTGGGATTTTTATTTTTTTGGGTGAAAAAGATACAAAATCAAGTAAGAGCCAAAATAAAGCTGAAGTAACATATTGCATTGACTCAGAGTATTGCAGTTGGATTTACAATTGCATTCCAAATTCAAATTTGATGACGTCACCGGGGTTGGTTTCCCGATGGGGAAATTGATGTTGCCCGTATGTTGCCCAATCGGGAAATGTTGAGAACTTTCCCGATCGGGAGATGTGCCGAACTGTTGATTGATGAGTTTGTTTGGACAGGGGTAGTTTATCAACCGTCAAATCCATGAACAGTGAGGAGTTTTGACTTTCTAAACCGCAGCATTTGTGACGTCATTTCTATTTAGTAGGCCGGCCAAACCTCCAAAAAGTATCTGGAAAAAAATTAGTCGGCATTTTCTGTTGATGGATGGCATCCCCTCTAGAACTGTTAAGTACTGGGGAGCGACTTGAATATTCACTACATCGGCGGGCGCAGTAATTCTTAAAAAGCAAAGAGGCAGGCAGGCAGGCAGGAACTACTTATTTAAAGCGAATCGATAGCGAAAAAATTTGATTTAGAAATAGAATTTGAAAGGGGACGAATTTTCAGGAAAAAACGTAAACAAACTTCTCCAGAACAAAGAAATTTTCGTGCATTTTGATTGGCTGAATTTTGTGTTTACAAACACCAGCCAAATGTAAACAAAATCCGCTGTCGATTCGCTTTAACTCGGAAAACTTCGTAGAAGCTCGGAAATGAAAACTTCGGGAGAACTCGGTAGATCTGTCGGAAACTCCCGAGGACAATCTGGCGATGCAGACAACACCAGCACATCGACAGGTGCATCCACGAATTTTCGACCCCAACCGGGGTCTTTTTCAAGTGGAACTTTACAATCTGAAACTCTAGAGTTTCAGATTGTAAAGTTCCACTTGAAAAACTAGAGTTTCAGACCTCCCTTGCCTACATGTAGTTCCCTCACACTGGGTAAGATGACAACGTGCACTTCGCCGACAACCATGACAACGTGCATGTAGTCAGTCCGTGGTTTGGAGAGCGGCGCAGTGGCGCCGGCTACCGAGACAATGTAGCAATACCCTGGTCCGCCCAGTTTCACAACAGATCTTGACTGTGAGGTCACGATCTTATTTGCATGAGCAACTGCAGTCTCTCCGTTTGTCCATCTGTAGATCTGGGCCTACAATGTGGTAGTAAGTAGTAAGGTTTCGATGCTTGCGCATATTGGAGCAATTTCCTGCAAGCACGACCCGGGAGCACGACTCTCTTCATGAAGATTTCTATCGAATCAGAAAAATATCTTTGTTGGTCTCTGGAGGACTAGTTATTATCATTACTGTAACGAGTGTTGTAAAAATTAGATTAAAATCAATTAGCCTATGTGGAAAAAACACTAGAAATATCAGTTTTAGCGGCTATACTTGTTAGGCCTACTCTCAGCCAATCAATTATTTATTATGAGGTGCCGCAAAATGCGCAGTTCTATCCTCTCTGCCACTCCGATACATTCCTTTCCGTCAGGAGTAGGTCATGCCATCTATGTGCGCAATTTCTAACTAATGTATGAATCTTCTTGTAATTCCTACATACAAGCATAGGCCCTATGCTTCTTGCGTTATTCGTATTTTATAACTTAGAAATATTGCAAGTATTGTAGTTCTTGGANTTGTTGAATTTATGGGTGTGCAAAAGAATGTGTTTGAATGTATCAAGCTTCGAAAGATCTATGATCCCATCAACATGATACTGAATAAAAATAACGTCACGGCCAGCGATTGTGGAAGGCACATGAACAGTTTGTTGGTTGTATTCGTCAATTAAAGGAAATTAGTCGTAGCAATCAAAAATGACACTAAGAATAATTTCGTGGCCCACGAAATTCACAATTTCGTATTGTTGCGGATTATATCCCCACATAAGCCTAGATTTGCTGAAGGCAGCAACGCCACACAGCAGTTGTGCAAATATGCTCTCGGTTGGTAATTAATTCCCGGTGTGAGTAACTTTAATAGATTCAAGATGGCGGCGTTTGATTGTCTATTCAGACGCCTTGGCTGGCACGCAGTTAAGACACCAAGTCTGTCGACCGTAGAGGAGTTTAATTCACTTACGCAATGTGTTCCTTCAATGAAAAGTTGGCCACTTCGTTTGGTCGCATGCAGACCAATAATGTTGCCGCTCCATCAATTAAACAGTTAATCTAAAGAATAATACGCAAAATATTAGTTCATCAATTTATGCCTTATGCGAGGGTCCGGGGTTCGTGTCCGGTAGGATTGAAGCAGTATGTTCACCATAGAAACCTGTTACTATTTCATGCCAGTTCATCAGTTAAGAGGTACAAAGAGATTGTGTGACATCATCATCATGAGCAGTCAATGGTTCTGAGCGCTCGCTCTCTTCGTCGCCACGCCCAAACGTTCGTGCACAGTGTCGAGGGAAGCGAACGCAAACAACCACTGATTACCGTCTTCCCAACCTACAAGTGTAGCCTTTTCCGTTTGAACCGATAAACGCTGTACGTCCTTTTCTGTGACATCGTGATCCAAATCTCCAAGTAACCTCTGCTCTTCTAGGTACTCCCTGAAAAATTCCGCTTTAACGTCATCCGGGTGCTCCTTCGAGTCAATCTTTGAAAAGTCAATGCCTGAATGACAATGGGAGAAAGGAAATTGATGTACTTGTACAGGCCACCACCATGCACGTCTGTATGGCAGAAAGTAAATTTTCAAGCATCAACCCAATCGCAGCAGTAGGAATCACCAGCACTCATGTTTCCTTGTACACACTATTCATCGTTTCGACGGTGGTCCCCCGCCGTCTTTGGTTTCTACAAACATATAGGCCTATCTGGTGGGCAAATTCGTATCTCCCGACCAATCACATGCGTTGGTTTGCCGACCAGATAAGTGCGCGCGCACAAAATCTTGGTGGTGGTGATGGTGCAGCAAAAGTCAGGGGCGGATCCACGATTTCGGAAAAGAGGGGGCGCACTGTGCTATAGAAACATTGAAATCTGCAGTGAATTTCAATGATTTGCTCCAAATTTCAGAATTTCACTGTAAATTTTATAGATGTGTTGGCCGAAAGGGCCTTACAGAAATGTCACATGTACTAAATTACGTTTCACACGTCCGAATTGGCATTTCACATGTCCAAATATGCTTTTCACACGTCCGAATTGGTATTTCACATGTCCAAATAAGTTTTCACACGTCCGGATTGGAATTTCACATGTGTGAATTGAATTTCACACGTTCTATTTGTACCTACTAAAATA
>NMRB01000110.1:80094-100381 GCA_002633025.1 Notospermus geniculatus
CAGAGACAACCATCATTGCTTCAGTTGGGGACAATTATCGGCACTTCAAAAAGAGGCAACCATCACTGCCTCAACTGGGGACAATCATCGCCAAATCAATCAGAGACAATCATCACTGCTTCAATTGGGTACATCAACACTTCAATTGGGGACATCAACACGTCAATCGGAGACATCGATCCTGACATCAAGATAAGCCGCTTCCACGTCACCACGTCAATCAGAGACAAACTATCACTGCTGCCTCAACTGGGGACAATCATGCCACATCAATCAGAGACAACCATCACTGCTTCAATTGGGGATAATTAACGCCACTTAAAACAGACGCAACCATCACTGCTTCAATGGGGGACAATCCTGGCCACATCACATCAATCAGAGATAACCATCACTGCTTCATATTTGGGGACGATCATGGCCACATCAATCAGAAACAATGATCACTGCCTCAAATGGTGAAATCACGGCCACATCAATCAAAGACAACCATCACTGCTTCAAATTTGGGGAAAATCATCGCCAAATCAAGCAGAGACAACCATCACTGCTTCAAATGCGGAGACAAACCATCAAGCAGAGACAAACCATCGCTGTGGTAATTGGGGACCATCATCACCATTTCAAGCAGACAACCATCACTGCTGCAACTGGGGACATTCAATACATCAATCGGCGACAACCATCATGACATCAAGCACCCTTCACTAGGTACTTGTGGACAATACACCACATCATGCAGCGCGGAATTCAACACATCAAGCAGAGACAATCATCACAACTTCAATTGGGGACAACCCACCTATCAAGCAGCAGAGAAATCAATACCACATGAAGCAGAGACGCTCATCACTCTGGTATGCATTCAATTGTGCACAATCAGCACCAGATCCAGCAAAGACAGTCTACCACTTCTTCAAATACTGGGAACATATTATCAGCACATCAAGCAGCAGGGACGACCTCAAGGCACAACTGGGGACGACTATCACATGAAGCTGAGGCAAAATCACCACCGCTTTCAACACTGAGCAATGCTCGTTTATGATGAACAGACAACCCAAATTTCTTTTACTTGAACATTTATTTGTCGATATTTACAATATGTACATTTTAAGTCTTCAATAATCTTTTGTTAACATGATAATATCTCTTAAGATGTCAAAACTGTCCAATTGATGAGACATCGACAAAATGCAGTAGGCTATTTACCAATCCTGTTGATGCCAAAGGGGCCGTCTCCGAATGTGATAACAAAAGTAAACTGATTAGCTCAACATAGAAGACAATATTTCGTACTCCTTTAGTTTTTCTTCTTCCTCTTGCTTTAGCTCGTCAAAAGCAGACTGGAATCTTGCCTGAAAAATAGAGTTGAAACACAAACTCATTTCAATTCTTAGAAAGGTTTGAGAATTAAATCTTGCCATGGTTCAGCAAATTTTTAATGGCAACAGCAACTTTTAGCACTTAGATATATTTCTTGATAAAGAAGATGATTGACAACATACCCTTAGTGCAACATTATCAATAGCATTGATCTTTTCCTCCTCAGCTAATCGCTTTTCACGCAGTTCCTCTATTTGCATACTCAAGACATCCAACTTTGAGCGAATTTCTGAAAAGATTTCATGGCAGAATATAGCAAAAAGTTAAATAAATATCCCAATTTATCGAAGTGACATTAACCGAGGATGGAAATACTCACCATTTTCCATATCTGCTGTCATTTGATCATCCACCTCATCGTCATCATCATCATCGTCCTCCCCTCCAACTACCTTGCTCTGTGCTATATCATCTCCCATCATCCCAACATCCTCGTCGCCGCTATCCATGATATTCACATCCTTCTCATCATCATCCTCCGAGCTGCTCACTTCACCAAATATATGCTCTGGAAGGGAAATTGTTTGAAAATTTGTCAAGAGGGTGTTCTTCTGAAGGGCCTGGATGACTACGGACATTGGTGGAAGGGTACCGGGTAACTGTTGACATACTCACCAATATTAATTTGTCCCTGAATCTTCTGTGATTGCGTCTCTCCTTCTTGGATCATATCATCAGTTTTATTTAGTTTATCGTCATCGTCTGTCACAATCTCCCACTTGACATGAACTGCTTCATTGTCAGTTCGGAAAAGCCGCTTTACCTCCTTTTCTATATCGGGCTGTTCTGTGTACTGAAATAGAATTGATGCAAAATTGAAATAAGAAATGAATTATATACATATAGTACAAGACCACAGTCTACCATTTTCAAACAGCATTGCACAAAGTAGCAGCTTATGACGGCATGTCATCAACTCAGGAAACAAGTTGAATGTGGGAGTAGATTTTCAAGATTGCCATGGCCTAAGGAGCCAGTACATACCTTTTTCTTTAATGTTTTTCTAAACCGTCTCTTCCGGACATTTTTCAAAGGTGGAGTCACTGAAAGAAGATTTTGAAGAAGATTCAATAAGATAAGTTCAACATAAACTTATTAATAAAGCACTGCTCATTTCCAGTATCTATTCTTGTTCCATGCCAGTTTCCAAGAAGAAGGTTGTTAAATTTACCAACTGCCAGTTTTAGAAGTCACTGTTATTTTAACTACATTGTACTTACTTCCATGAGGATACAGATATTTTTTGTCTTTATCTTTCTTCTTAGGGGATTCTGTTTCATCTTGGCTGATGTCCTCATCAACAGTACATATGAGCATCTGCAATGGAAGAAGTTTTGTCATTTGCTGGTTTCCTCGGACAAAGATGAATACTAAATTGGAAGAACAAAGGTCGGCAAAATACCTGGCAAAGATCTGCTGTCTTGTAGAATTTTTTATTGTCTGTGGTCTTTAGGGACTCCAAAATACAAGGAAGGTCGACCAGCTAGAATAAGAATAGAATTAAAATGAATGCCACTGCAAGAGTTTACACTTGGCGTCAGCGGATGTGTGATGACCTAATCTTTGCCTTTGCAATCTCTACACACTGTACTGAGTCTGTTAGGTATTGGCATGATAAGATAAGATTTGATAAAGCAAGATTTACTTGGATGATACTTTTAGTAATCTTGAAGTTGATAAGGCCATTCTTTTTTTATTTGTTGTTTAGCGGATTTTTTTCCAGTAAACTCAAGACAGGAGACAGGAAAAAAAATAAAAATAAAAGTCCAATCTTTCTGATGGATTTATATTTTTCGTTTTAGCTAGCCTTTATCCAGTGAAACCAAGACAGGCGGAAATTAAAAAACTCAAATATCATGATTGCTGTCGATGTTGCCGATCTGCCCGGCCGACGAACGCGGCAAATGTTCGAAAATATCCCCCACAACAGCACTGGACGGGACCTCACCAAATGTTTTTAATAGAGTGCTCACACCTCGCTGAAGAATGATTTTGAAAAAAACATTGAAAGGTTGAAAAACGGGACAGGCGGAAATAAAAAAGATGTTTTTTTCCAGTTTTATTTTTTTTCCAAATTGCCAAAATCTAACTACGGCGGGTCCGCTAAACAACAAATAAAAAAAGAATGGCCTAAGCACGTGATGTGATCTGTTGAAATGCTTCCACTCACTTTGGCATGAAACATATCATTTCCATATCGAACCAGGCCATGCTTCTGATCAGGCTGCATTTCGATGAACAGTTTATCTTTCAAATTCATAGCACCAGACTGGACATCGTGTTTGAGAGCCATTGCCGGGCCCTGCAAAGGAGAAAAGGGGAACATTAAATTAACAAAAGACAACATCATATAGGCTACATCTCATGATCTTGCTTGCAAAAAATAAAACAATGTACCGGTATAAAAAGTGCACACCAGACGCTTCAATAGTACGCTTATATGTGTACTTTGTCCCAACAATACAGAGATAAAAGTGATACTCTAAATTTGTAATTTAAACTTAGAATGTGAAAACTGACTGGTGGTAAGCGGAGAATGAACTGCTGTTCAAGATCAAATGCAGGCTCATCTTTCTTCTTTGGTGGTGGGCCTTTTTTAGCTGGAGGGGGAGGAGGATGGGAAGTGTGTTTCTTGAGGTTTATTTTTGTCGAAACCTTAGGTTTCGACTTTGATTTGCCCTTAGATTTGGAAGAAAAAGGTGACTTTTTCATGTTGATTTCTAAACCGGATATACTACACTGCCACCTTTCGGTAGACAAATAACTCACCGTTTATGAATCAATCCGCGTTAGGCCTACTTTTTTGCATCACTTTCAAATCAATTTCTTAAAGTAACTAGGCCTATGAAGAAATTGTAAGTTTTCTGTAAATTCTATTCATATTTATTGGTTTTGAGAAAGATGGAATATGATGATTCAAATTCTAGTAGGGCCGTCATGTGTTGTACTATTTTCGGAAAGCACTTTTTCAGTGAGGTTGTGATGCGGTTTGACAACATGGCTGAAGCTACATGGTAATGCATGTAGTGTAATGCATGAAACATGTGAAATGTTGGGTGTTGTTTCTGCCCCTGGTTTTGCATGTTTTGGGTCGTCTCTTCCATTTGTGTTTGTCAACTACATGCCTCACGATAGTTCGTATCTATGTTTATGAATATTCGTCGAAAAACTTGTAATCTTTGCTGATTTCTCGCCTGAAGCCTCGCCGGAAATCGTTACTCCATGTAGGCCTAGGCCCTATTGTATGTACAATAATGCATGCATTGTGCATGCATATCATGCTATGCATGCATGCATGTGCTGTGTTGACTATTGTGTACACACAGGCCACAGGCCCCTGGAGAGTCAATCAGTAGAGTATTCCTCGTAAAATCGGGGGAAAGTGAGCATACAATGGCCAAATCTATACCCGGTACTATAAAAAAAGAAAGACAAGGTAGGCTAGGGCTAGGCGTAGGCCTAGCAGCCTTACCGGTAAGCCTAGCGTAGGCCTATGCAACTCCTTCTTCCGACCCGATTTCAGCGAGAAACATCCAAACTTCATCGCGCTGCCAGGAACATGAAAACATCATCATCGAATCTCAACAAACTTTACTCTGCACCGAGGATGCATGCAGTGACATCAATATCAAACAATCCACTTTACTGCCCAACTTTTTTATTTCATAATTTTATGGAAGAATCTGCCCTTTGACCCGGCCTCCATTAGGGCCTACCGACGTCACTGCCGCGAATCGCTCAGTGATGCCGGGCTGAAGCAATTGCGCGCTTCTGATTGGCCAATGCGGTATTCAAAACGTTTGTGCACTTGTGGAATATTTTTAATTACATATTTGAATTTGGAGTACTTGTTGAGAGTTGCATCACATTTATTAAAAGGGGCCTACAGGATCCTGACCTTAAAAAACTTTCATTGGATGTTATCTACTGACACAATTGAATCATGTGATTATCCACTATATTTAACCTCAGCAAATGGAGCATTTTGCTTCATTCTGTTGTGTTATACATGTTCTTTGCTCCTTGTTGCAGATTTTTGATATCATTCTCACATTCTTTGTTTGCCATTGTGATTTTGCATATTTTGTGTTTTGTATTACAATTGTTGATGATATAGACTTAGTTACTCATTGACTTCTCTGTGTTCAGATCATGGTGAATCCTTCCCAATTTAGTACACTATGTAAGTAATAAATCCCCTTTATACATGTACCGGTAAGCAGCATTTGGCATGTCTGGTGTATCTTGCTTTTTCATTTCTGTGCATCACCTTGCTTACCTTCCATTGTTGCTTTTGAGTGACAATGGAATATTCATAGAGTTTACAGAAACATCTATGCTGTCCGGATCCTGTGTCTGAAAACCTCGTTCACTTTCGCAAAAGAGTTCCACTTAATCATGTTCATTTTCAGCCTATCTGCTTATTCAAGTTGCTGCGAAATCAAGAAGCTTCTTTCTTAGACATCGCTCGTTACGGCTTACTTTATTACATGCATGTTTGATTGAATAGTTTTGCATTCCATATTTGTCCTCCTGTCTTTGCCTTGCTAGTCCAATGGGGAACTTTCCTGCCGTCAGAGGCCACTACGAGTTAGCGGTCCGAGAACGTCGTGAAATTTGACATCATAGGGCAGAATTGCATGCCACAATGTCGTCCATAATGACGTGGGCACCGTGGCCCACGCATTTGATGTCAAATTTTGTGACGTTATGGACTGCTAACAGGCGGCCTCTAACAGCAGGAAAGTCTCCCATTGAATTCTGCTTGTCCCAGAATACCCATCCTGCACCTAGTCCTGCAAAGGGCTTTGTTGCTCTGGCTAAGCTTTTTCATAGGCTCTGTCACTGTCAGGGCATTTTATGAAAAGGAGTGAGCAGCAAGGCCCTAAGTTTGTTTAGTATGTTGCCAACCATGAAATGCTTTTGTCTGCTGATATTTGTTAGACTTCTCTTCTGTTACATTCCATCTGGTAGTGGTACTGGGTTGTTATGTTGGGACTTGCTTTTGCCTATCCCTGGAGAAGAGACATGCAACTGTCTTCCCTTTGCTTGTCAGCCTGTGTCGCAAAATTAAAGTAATGATATTTTGAAAGCTACAGTACACGTGAGCTTTATTTGTAATAAAATTCTGATGAAGTAGATTGGGGCTCTGTCTAAGTCTGTATCAGTACTGTATGCATGTAGTTGACAGTGCTGCCGGAACAAGGCCTTGTATTGCATGGATAATTGTTTTATGCGGCGTGGATGCCATGTGAATGTAAAAATAAGAGTCAGTTTTGCATCCTTGCATGCATATACTATAGGTTGTTGTGGCTGGTGTAATTCTGGTTGTCATGGTTGTTTTCAATAAATTTCTGAATACAGCAATTAGGTTGTTTTCTGGTAGGTAAGACATAAGGCGCCGCTCCATGTGACAGTTTTCTATCGAAAGTTTGCCGTCAGATAGTCAATTATTGCTCTCAGACAGCAATAATTGCTGTCATACAGTACTATATGAAAGCAATTATTGCTGTCTGACAGCAATAATTGACTATCTGACAGCAAATTTTCAATAGAAAACTGCCACGTGGAGTGGCGCCTTTAGAGATGTACCTACAGGATCTTTTCATGACTTGCTAATTGCACGTTAATTGAAGAATGGATTAGATATCCAATATTGTTTGTTTGTCAATGTCAGGCCTTCCACACAAATTCTTGTTGTTAATCTCCGATCTTACCATTATATTCGTTTGTTTTTATGGTAATGACTTGTATTATCAGTGTGTAGTATGGCTTTCCTCCAGGGTGATTGTCTCATTGCATTCAGCCAGATATCGAGCAAGTGTATCCTGGGTCACTGAGCTTCAGCTAGGTGGCACCAGTAGTGTGGTTGCTAGGGAAGCTTGCGCATAATCTCTGTGTACTCAGCATGTGTCCATTGGCCCATTCAATGCTTAATTATTGTGTGGCAGGGGTGTGCATTCAGTCCTGATCAAAAGGATAGGCCACACCAATGAAAAACTTGCCATTGTTATTCAAATTTTCTCTCATGGTTTATTATATCGGTAAAAGATTAATATCGGCTTAGGACAGAGAATTTGTTGGTGAACAATTCACTAGTGGCTGGGTCATATGATTCTTTCTATCAGTGTTGATATGAAACATTAACAGGTGAAAACTTGTCACAGTTGTTTGAAATTTACTATAGGAAATATTTCTCATACGTTAACCTTCTTGTGGATTTTGTGTGGGTATGATGATTGTGAAATATCTGAACAGACGAGATTGCTCATACCACTGATATGTACCTCCCTCTGTCATTAGACTATTATGTCCAACCCGGTGAGCACATGGTCCATGGACCATTTCATTTATTTCATAATTTTATGGAAGAATCTGCCCTTCGACCTGGCCTCCATTACCGACGTCACTGCCGCGAATCGCTCAGTGATGCAGGGCTGATGGCTGAAGCAATTGCGCGCTTCTGATTGGCCAATGCGGTATTCAAAACGTTTTACTTGTGGAATATTTTTAATTACTTGGAGCACATACTTGTTGAGAGTTGCATCACATTTATTAAAAGGGGCCTACAAGATCCTGACCTTAAAAAACTTTCATTGGATGTTATCTACTGACACAATTGAATCATGTGATTATCCACTATATAACCTCAGCAAATGGAGCATTTTGCTTCATTCTGTTGTGTTATACATGTTCTTTGCTCCTTGTTGCAGATTTTTGATATCATTCTCACATTCTTCGTTTGCCATTATTGTGATTTTGCATATTTTGTGTTTTGTATTACAATTGTTGATGATATAGTTACTCATTGACTTCTCTGTGTTCAGATCATGGTGAATCCTTCCCAATTTAGTACACTATGTAAGTAATAAATCCCCTTTATACATGTATTGTTAGCAGCATTTGGCATGTCTGGTGTATCTTGCTTTTTCATTTCTGTGCATCACCTTGCTTACCTTCCATTGTTGCTTTTGAGTGAAAATGGAATATTCATAGAGTTTACAGAAACATCTATGCTGTCCTGTGTCTGAAAACCTCGTTCCCTTTCGCAAAAGAGTTCCACTTACATGTTCATTTTCAGCCTATCTGCTTATTCAAGTTGCTGCGAAATCAAGAAGCTTCTTTCTTAGACATCGCTCGTTACGGCTTACTTTATTACATGCATGTTCTTTGATTGAATAGTTTTGCATTCCATATTTGTCCTCCTGTCTTTGCCTTGCTAGTCCAATGGGGAACTTTCCTGCCATCAGAGGCCACTACGAGTTAGCGGTCCAAGAACGTCGTGAAATTTGACATCATAGGGCAGAAATGCATGCCACAATGTCGTCCATAATGACGTGGGCACCGTGGCCCACGCATTTGATGTCAAATTTTGTGATGTTATGGACCGCTAACAGGCGGCCTCTAACAGCAGGAAAGTCTCCCATTGAATTCTGCTTGTCCCAGAATGCCCATCCTGCACCTAGTCCTGCAAAGGGCTTTGTTGCTCTGGCTAAGCTTTTTCATAGGCTCTGTCACTGTCAGGGCATTTTTTTATGAAAAGGAGTGAGCAGCAAGGCCCTAAGTTTGTTTAGTATGTTGCCAACCATGAAATGCTTTTGTCTGCTGATATTTGTTAGACTTCTCTTCTGTTACATTCCATCTGGTAAAATGGTACTGGGTTGTTATGTTGGGACTTGCTTTTGCCTATCCCTGGAGAAGAGACATGCAACTGTCTTCCCTTTGCTTGTCAGCCTGTGTCGCAAAATTAAAGTAATGATATTTTGAAAGCTACAGTACACGTGAGCTGTATTTATAATAAAATTCTGATGAAGTAGATTGGGGCTCTGTCTAAGTCTGTATCAGTACTGTATGCATGTAGTGGACAGTGCTGCCGGAACAAGGCCTTGTATTGCATGGATAAATGTTTTAGGCGGCGCGTGGATGCCGTGTGAATGTAAAAATAAGAGTCAGTTTTGCATCCTTGCATGCATATACTATAGGTTGTTGTGGCTGGTGTAATTCTGGTTGTCATGGTTGTTTTCAATAAATTTCTGAATACAGCAATTAGGTTGTTTTCTGGTAGGTTAGACATAAGGCGCCGCTCCATGTGACAGTTTTCTATCGAAAGTTTGCCGTCAGATAGTCAATTATTGCTCTCAGACAGCAATAATTGCTGTCATACAGTACTACAGTACGTATTTTTCGGACTATAAGGCGCAGCCTTTTTCCTTGAAGAAGGGTCTAAAATTGGGGGTGCGCCTTATAGGGTGGTGCGCCTTATCTGCGGATCCAGTCTGACAATTTGATCAGAAGTGTCAAGACACTGACGAACCCAAGCATTCAAGCATGCATGGATGCATGCAAGCCAAAGTTATTGTCACANTGCAGATGTCAATGGTTCAAACAAGGCATAATATGCACTGACGCATTCACTGACAGGACTGCGCCTTATAGAGAGGTGCGCCTTATGTATGGATTTCATCAGAGATTTTGGGTGAAATTGGGGGTGCGCCTTATAGTCAGGTGCGCCCTATAGTCAGGAAAATACGGTATATGAAAGCAATTATTGCTGTCTGACAGCAATAATTGACTATCTGACAGCAAATTTTGAATAGAAAACTGCCACGTGGAGCGGCGCCTTTAGAGATGTACCTACAGGATCTTTTCATGACTTGCTAATTGCACGTTAATTGAAGAATGGATTAGATATTATCCAATATTGTTTGTTTGTCAATGTCAGGCCTTCCACACAAATTCTTGTCGTTAATCTCCGATCTTACCATTATATTCGTTTGTTTTTGTGGTAATGACTTGTATTATCAGTGTATAGTATGGCTTTCCTCCAGGGTGATTGTCTCATTGCATTCAGCCAGATATTAGAATCGAGCAAGTCTATCCTGGGTCACTGAGCTTCAGCTAGGTGGCACCAGTAGTGTGGTTGCTAGGGAAGCTTGCGCATAATCTCTGCGTACTCAGCATGTGTCCATTGGCCCATTCAATGCTTAATTATTGTGTGGCAAGGGTGTGCATTCAGTCCTGATAAAAAGGATAGGCCACACCAATGAAAAACTTGCCATTGTTATTCAAATTTTCTCTCATGGTTTATTATATCGGTAAAAGATTAATATCGGCTTAGGACAGAGAATTTGCTGGTGAACAATTCACTAGTGGCTGGGTCATATGATTCTTTCTATCAGTGTTGATATGAAACATTAACAGGTGAAAACTTGTCACGGTTGTTTGAAATTTACTATAGGAAATATTTCTCATACGTTAACCTTCTTGTGGATTTTGTGTGGGTATGATGATTGTGAAATATCTGAACAGAGCTGGATTTTACTTTGTGATTAGTTATCAATTATTTCGTAACAACTGTGAGGTGAATTTGGTGTGCCATTGGAAGTAACTCCAAAGTGTTTGTGAAAGTTAGAGAGCCTAACGGTGCGAAAATGGATGGGTTATCGAAACAGCTGGGGTCAAAAATAGTGACAGAACGTAAATTGGCAACTACAAGTGTTGCCCACATCGTGTCTGAGACAACCGCTGACAGTATGAAAACTTACCTTGACAGTACCTCAAGTCAGGTATATCCGTCCGCAAGTTCACTCGATGCTGCTGAAACTGTCACTGTTTCGAGTATGAAAGTAGCGGGCTCAACAGCGGAAGACTTCTTTGAGGTATTTGTTATATTCTCTTTGCTATTTTCTCTTCGTTTTGGTTGATATTGATATCAATATGGCTATTTTGTGAAAAGGATGTGTTGATTTAAAGGTATCGAGTTCCAATATCTGTTTGATTTCTTGTTGTTAGTGTCATACAAAGTACCAGTTGGTAAATTTAGTTCAGTAGTAAAGTATCAATGTTATTCAAATAAAGTTCATGATTTAGGTCTGTTGTATGAAATAAAGGTAATGAATAAGTTTTTCTGGATTATTTGAACAGTCTGAAGTAAAGAGATGTATCCATTTGATTGGTTTTATCCAACTTGTCATTTTGTACAAAATGATCTGCCTCAAGCAGAATAGATAAATCAATATTTGTTATGACCTGTTCCATACCCTGTCAGAAAGGGGCTGTTCGTTTTCGTCAATTGAGGAATCTGAGTTGTGATCCTTGAAAAAATGGAGAAAGCTATGAAGCTGCAAATTGCAGCGATTATTCTGTACAGCACAACAAATAATCCCTGCAATTTGCAAGTGCATAGCTTTTTCCGTTTTCCCAAGGATCACAACTCAGATTCCTTAAGTGACGAAACCGAACAGCCCCTTTTTACATTATTACATGTATTCGTTTTAAATTATTCTTCGAATTTGCTGGAACTTCCACTCTTCCCCTTTTCTTGCATTCCATAATTTGTTGTTCAGTGCCAGTGGCCACTCCTGCCTCATAATCACTCCGTTTTTCTCACCTTTCTTCTTGTTTGCAACATATTCCATGCTTGAGTGAATATGTCATTGTCATGACAGTTGGTATAACACGTCCACACTTTGGCATGTGCGAAATACAGTGAGGTCCATCCAATCCAAGCAGTTTTAACTCAAGCTTAGACAGAAGGGGGTTGGAGAATGCTTCCCACAAGGCTATAGGGGGAGTACAGTGATTTCTGACTCCAGGAATTAACGGTACAGTGAGGGGTTTAGAATAGATATAGTTGAAGGAATGAGGAGCATTTGCAGAGAAATGTGTTGAAAATTACAAGGTTGGTAGAAGGACACAGTCAGGAATGATCTTGTTGTGTGCATGTACCGGTACTGGTCTCGCGCTGATATCTTTAATTATTGTAGTCCAGTGAATGGCCCTCCACTAAAAGTCCCTTAAAAGAGGCTTTCAGGGATAGAGCTTCCCCACTTTGGCTTCATATGTGAGCAGGGAATTAAGTTCATTCAAACATAGGTCTTCGTCCTTCTAAGTACCCTAATTCCTTCAGATACGGGTAATTCTTCCAAGGTTTGACATAGCATGGAGGTATAAAATAATTTTATACCTCCATGGACATAGGTATTTAGTTGTGACTGAAATTACCAACCAGATGGTATGTACAGTATGGTGTCCTCCATATTCCTGCACATGGCATTCCTGGACGTTCTTGCACCTCTTGAATATCAATTATCATTGATAAGTAGGCCTAAAGGCGAATGAACACACTGTGAATGTGAATACAACAATAACATGTTCATCGTCAATATTTTTTCCACCTTTAATGTCAAGAAATCAGACATTCATGATTAATGACTAGTCCATCGCCTGCGAGAATGTAATTTCTATACCTTTGTCATGTAATTAATTTATTAGTTGTTGAATAACTCACACTGGGTATGATGTTAGTGTGCCGAATGTAACTTCAATCATCTCGTGGAGTTATCAGGTAAGCAGCCGGTTGCCTGGTTACTGATTGGCTCTCACCTTGATTGATTTCAGGATTAGTGTTTAGCTAGATTAGTGTTTAGCTAGATGATACTTTGACTTTGTGTGGTATTTTGAACTGATGTGACATGTCAGTGTCTCGGAAAAAACTTGCTGCAGCGTAGTGGTGGAGCGTCCAACTGAAACACAGAAGGCCGTGGGTTCAGTTCCGTCGGATTGCCAATTTTCCTCTCAACAGTCTGGTAGGATCACCAGGAGATGCGCTGTATGAGTTACTCTCCAAGTTCCCAGTAGTACTTAGAGAATGTAACCGGCAATAGTGCTGTAATTATCGTTATTATTTTCATTATCAAAGTGCATGTTGAATCTTCACCATTAGTGTCATCCTCATGGCTTAAATCCCCTTTCCCCATTCATTTGATGTGCACATGGTGGGCGTTCTGATGGGATGTGAATCAATAAATATCACATTAATGAGGTTGAATAATGAATCTTTATCTACCGGACTGTTTACATCGGTCACTAGGCGACCGTGTATCCAACGACCTTTCCCTCAGGCAACCGGTCCATTGCGTGCTCCAGTAAACTCCGTTTTTCTCACCTTTCTTCTTGTTTGCAACATATTCCATGCTTGAGTGAATATGTCATTGTCATGACAGTTGGTATAACACGTCCACAGTTTGGCATGTGCGAAATACAGTGAGGTCCATCCAATCCAAGCAGTTTTAACTCAAGCTTAGACAGAAGGGGGTTGGAGAATGCTTCCCACAAGGCTATAGGGGGAGTACAGTGATTTCTGACTCCAGGAATTAACGGTACAGTGAGGGGTTTAGAATAGATAGTTGAAGGAATGATAAGGAGCATTTGCAGAGAAATGTGTTGAAAATTACAAGGTTGGTACTTGGAGGAATTCCTCCAACGTTGGTAGAAGGACACAGTCAGGAATGATCTTGTTATGTGCATGTACCGGTACTGGTCTCGGTCTCGCGCTGATATCTTTAATTATTGTAGTCCAGTGAATGGCCCTCCACTAAAAGTCCCTTAAAAGAGGGTTTCAGGGATAGAGCTTCCCCACTTTGGCTTCGTATGTGAGCAGGGAATTAAGTTCATTTCAAACATAGGTCTTCGTCCTTCTAAGTACCCTAATTCCTTCAGATACGGGTAATTCCTCCAAGGTTTGACATAGGTATTTAGTTGTGACCGAAATGGTATGTACAGTATGGTGTCCTCCAAGATATTCCTGCACATGGCATTCCTGGACGTTCTTGCACCTGTTGAATATCGATTATCATTGATAAGTAGGCCTAAAGGCGAATTATACTAAAATTTGACAAAAGTTTGTTTGTTTGTGTGTTCGCGATTTTCTCCGAGACTAATGAACGGATCGCCGCCGAACTTGGTATGCAAGTGCAGACGAGCCTGGGAAGTGTCCTTACGAAGCCCGAATTTTGATATCACTTATAGTTTTCGAAATATTAAGAGATTAACGAAAATAACAATGCTGTTCAGGCCTATTGACATCATGACGTCACCGAGATTGCCGTCGCGTCATCCGTGACGTCGGCAACGTCACGTGCGGCGGAATGACGTCATTACGCCACTCGAACGGGGATGACGTCATTAGGGATGTTCCGAGTCTCGAATCCCACTCCAGAGGATTCCTTTTCGGAACTACGTCATCAAATACAACGGGGTTTTCCAAAGCAATGGTGTTTACTCATTCTAGGAGAACGAACAGAACCCGCCTCGGTGATAAATTTATCTCCTACTTGAAAAATCCGAAATTTTGCACCTCGGAGTCGGAGCGGGAGTGGGAGTCGGACCACATCTCAACCTCGCATTACCTCCACCAAGCAGTCCTATAATGACGCATGAATTTAGCAGTTCCGCCAACAAACGGGTATTGCCTAGTGAACACAAATTTAAGAATACCTGTGAATGTGAATACAACAATAACATGTTCATCGTCAATATTTTTTCCACCTTTAATGTCAAGAAATCAGACATTCATGATTAATGACTGGTCCATCGCCTGCGAGAATGTAATTTCTATACCTTTGTCATGTAATTAATTTATTAGTTGTTGAATAACTCACACTGGGTATGATGTTAGTGTGCCAAGTGTAACTTCAGTCATCTCGTGGAGTTATCAGGTAAGCAGCCGGTTGCCTGGTTACTAATTGGCTCTCACCTTGATTGATTTCAGGATTAGTGTTTAGCTAGATTAGTGTTTAGCTAGATGATACTTTGACTTTGTGTGGTATTTTGGACCGATATGTCAATGTCCCGGAAAAAAATTACTGCAGCTTACATGTAGTGGTGGAGCGTCCACTGAAACACAGAAGGCTGTGGGTTCAGTTCCGTCAGGTCGCCAATTTTCCTCTCAACAGTCGGGTAGGATCAGGAGATGCACTGTATGAGTTACTCTCCAAGTTCCCAGCAGTACTTTGAGAATGTAACCGGCAATAGTGCTGGTAATTATCGTTATTATTTTCATTATCAAAGTGCACGTTGAATCTTCACCATCAGTGTCATCCTCATGGCTTAAATCCCCTTTCCCCATTCATTTGATGTGCACATGGTGGGCGTTCTGATGGGATGTGAATCAATAAATTAAAATATCACATTAATGAGGTTGAATAATGAATCATTTATCTACCGGACTGTTTACATCGGTCACTAGGCGACCGTGTATCCAACGACCTTTCCCTCAGGCAACCGGTCCATTGCGTGCTCCAGTAAGTGCAGAGAAACAAGTCGGCTCCTGATAACAATTTTACTTCAAGGGTGTTGATGTGTTTGCGTGGCCGTCATGGTGGAGCACTAATAGGACAAAATTCTCTGAACAGTTCTTTCACTGCAGCCCAAATCTGCAAATGTGACTTTAGCCAAACTCGTGGTATGTTACCCATGAAATTGTTGACTATCTGACATCTGTCTGTTGTTGATGTGGCACAGGGAGTCAACCTGTAGTCTTAAAAATCTCGCCATCATTGAATATCAAAATTCGATCTTGCAATGCTATAAATCAGAAAGTCGTCTCCGAATATTCCGCAAATTTTCGCTCAGGCGCTATGTAGAAGAGATCCCAGAGGTGAATGAGCTAGAGCCTAATGATGGAAGGTAGTTATGGAAGAAGCCCTGGACAAACAGGGAACTAAGAGTCTAGGTTGAATAAGATATGAAAGGGGATATAATAAGATAATAATAAGATATCTATTGGATATCTATCTTGCAATGCAGTGTGATTCAATGAATATCAAATTCAATTCATTGAATATCAAAATCAATGATTCAATTAATATCAACATAGCAATGGTTATTGCTATTTATTGGAAAAGACATAATATAAATCGGGAGACCTTCATCAAATCAATCAAATATTTGTTTGGCCCTAAAAATTATCCGTATCTTACATAATCTTTGCTGTCATGGAAAGGTACATAAACTTTAATACCTGATTGATTTAGTCTAATTATAGTATAAGTATACACTGAGGGGTCATGGCTTTCTGTGGAGAGGACCGAATTGGGAGCTCTCAAATTTCCATTTCATGATTGTCTTTCAGTTGACTGCTTCATTTGAGAACTGGTGGTAATTTTCTTTCAAGCATTAATCAAGTGGGGCAATGGAAAATGCACTAAATTGTGGTGGAAGTACTGCACGACTTGGTGGAGGAGGGCTAATGATAATGAACACATAGGCCTATTTATTGGTACACTTGCCATTAGATCCCCATCTCAGTGTTTCTCCAACTTTTCACGGTTTGATTCTGCGTATAGCCTAACACGCCACAAGGCAGGAATTGTGAACGTGTAATGCGAGTCTCATTGTGAAGGGGAGTCGGGGGAGGGTGTTACTGCAGAAAGTTTGACAAAAGAGAAGTGAGATGCAATAGGGCCTATTCTGCATTTATATTTCTGAGGTTTAAAAGGTCTTGGACTTGTTATTTTTAAGCAATTTTCTGCCCTAAATGTGAATTTTTCACAAGTTGGTTTTTGACTTGGCGGTCAAAAATTTTGACTTGGTGGCAGGTAGGCAGTAAATACGAGTTGGAGAACACTGCATCTCATTTTCAATCTCATGCAGGACCATGTTTTCCCTGCAACAAGTGAAGTGACCTTCGCAATATACAGTAAATACAACCAGGCATGAGAACGAAAGTTGTTAAGGGGGTGCGCACTGGCATGTTCTACAGCTTGAGTAGACATAAACCCACACATTATGGGCAGTATTCACACTTCCCTTAAGCAGTTCTTAGTATACACATACTTGTAGGCCTGTGATTGAGGGTTTTGTTTCTACAGTGGTTGGGTTAAGGGCCAAAAATGTGTGCCGTTTTGGAATAGGGACTCAAGACCAGTTGTCTCATGGTCTTTTTGCCGGCTATGCCTGCTGTTTCTCCACCATGGTGTTCTCTGTATGTAGGCCTACTCCTGTGATTCTTAATTTTTCTGGAAGTACCGGTAGTTTCCTGAATAAATTGCCATTTTCCTATTTGTTTTTTGTAACCATGGTGTACCATTGTACCCGGTACTTGTATTGTACTGCTGTTCACAGTAGACGGTGTTTCTTACATTTATTGATTTAGTCTTGAATTGAACACTTTTGTGGATATAAGTTAATTCAGGTTTTGCTGATTTTAGTTCACTTTAAGTTAATGTACCAAATTTTTTTATAAATCATAATCTGTGGACTACGGTACCAGAAATTTCTGTGCTATGTTTCTGATAGCATGATAATATCATGCTGGTGACAGGTTTCTTTCATGTCTCTGGAGAAGGGCCATCATTTTCTCTCACCCTCTCAAAATGTTCATTTATCTCAACACTACTAACAGTTGTGAGGTGAGAGGGTGGAACTGACTCTTCAGGAGTTGTCCAATGTTCTTTTGACACCTGGAAATTTGCTTTGTTGTATTTTTTGCTCACATGGTGAGCTCTTACTGTGGATGTGGTCGCCGTCACTGTCGGCATCTGTTAGCAGCAGGTCATGTTTTGAAACCTACCACTGTGGCTATTGGATTTTTAATTTTCAATATATGCCATGGATTTTGATGTTATTTCACCACCTAGTGACTCAATTGCAAACTGGTCGTGTCTTCATCTCTCACCTCTTTTTTTCAGAACTTTACCACAACTCCTGAAAGCTACAACTTTACCGCTGATTTCCTCTTCGACAATTCCACCCAGAACATCACCAACACAACTGACATGACTCGGGGTAACCCAAATGCAGAGCGGGACTTTTACATCGGCCTGTTCCTGGCGATTAGCTCCACAATATTCATTGGTAGCAGTTTTATATTGAAGAAAAAGGGCTTGTTGAAGTTGGCTAGGTCGGCTAATGCCAGAGCTGGTACGTATACCCCTCTAGTCTGGTTTCAAAGATGATGACATGAGTTGATTTCAGATTTGGATATTGTATTCTAGGCTTTGAAATGAACCAGTTTCTTCCCAGTACGCATATTTCCGCATGGCTGAAAATTGCCTCAAGGCCAATCACATGAGTCACGTGTCATGCAGTTGCCAGGTATTTGAATGGATACAATATGCCATGGCTTGAATTGTTATTAATGGAAGTTTTATGTGTTTGAAAGCAACATCAGGATATTGAAAATGGTCAGATAATGCAAGCTTTCACACGTGATGTTGGTGACATATCGATATGACGATATTTGCATGAAAACAAAGGTGGTTGCTGATACTTTCCTAGGACAGCATGTACAAGGTCGCCATGGGAGTTGTTGCAACAACTGATGAACTTGTTTTGCATTTATATTACATGCAAACGGTTTAATTTCAATTTCCTTGGATAGCCTTGGCACGAGTTTTCGGAGGTTAGCCTACATGTATCTGTTGTCATATTTGCCAAGTAGACAGTAATGCCCCAATGTTGTTTACCAGTAGTTGTTGCTAAATTCTTTGACGTCACCAGTAGGTGTTTAGGCCTTGGCTGTCTATAGACTCAACTGTCGTGTTGCTCTCAGAGAGGGGTATTATTAAATGGTTTTGTTCTGGTTTATGAATGCAACTTTATGAGAATTCTTCTAAGAAATAGCCATTCATTCATGCTCTAATAGTCATTTAAGACTTTAAAAATAGATCATGACTTACTTAGTCTTGTGACTTTGTGTTATGAAAGGTAGAACTTTGCATATCGATCCATGTTGAACTAGATACCAGTTATGAGTGAAAGCTTCTTCTTCTGCGTTATTTTGTAAAGTCCAGTCAGGCTTGGACAAGACATCACCTCAGTCTCTAGTCTAAATCAGTGGCGTTTTTAGGGACAAGGCAATGAATGCTGGATCATTTATTAGTTCTAATCAAAACCTCAATCTAGCGATTGGTGTGTTGCTAGAAGTATTATAATAACTGCGGGTGGCAGAAAACTAAATGTGAGAAAAATATCCTGCTGTTTCGAGTGATGTGTCTGAACGTTCGTTAAGGAGCGAGTTTCACCTACCGGTAGTCATTGTGAGGGTATTGAATATGACAATCTTCTTTTGGTTGTCCATGCACATCATGATTAAATTAGCCCGTTTCTTTCTCTCCAGGTGCGGGTGGCTATGGTTACCTCAAGGAATGGCTATGGTGGACAGGAATGACTATGAGTAAGTACTGGACTGGAGCGCACAGTATTAATGGGGCACGGAATGATAAATGAAGGATCAAGCTTTCCATGATCTCATTACTTTTATCATCAAGCCACCTCGCTTGAAGTATCAAATACTAAACAAAAACTATGTATAGTTACATACTGAAGAAAATTGTCCCCTTGCATATCAGATGTCCCAAGTGTATCAAATGTTCTTTGTGGAAGTTGAATTGACCTTTGATATACATGTAGGCCCATTGTATAAATATTTCGTGAGTTATTCTGCCCGCTTATGCCTGTGGCAACTGTATTAAATCTTTAGAATAGCCTCAGTATTATTCTTCTGGGGTTGTAAGCCCTCTATTGAGTGTATAGATTATACCATTGGTATACAGTGTAACCTCTCTCTAAAGGACACCTCTGGGACTGACAAATGCTGTCCTTGAGAGGTGTCCTGATTACAGAGGTCAAAATGAATAGAAACGGTCAATTTGGGACAGAACCTTGGTGTCCTTATTAGGGAGGTGTCGTCCTGGCAGAGGTGACCACAAAGGGAGGTTCCGGTGTACATATACATGGCTGGTTGTGTACTTGTCCCAGAACTCGGCCTGCAAAATGGCTGGAAATGATGCATGACCAAGCTGAATTGACCAGCAATCAAACCAAATGACCATTCCTCAAAAAATGCGATTAGATTCATCTTATTGCATTGTCTTTCATAAAATCTGATTTTGTTACAGTGGCTGTCGGAGAGTGTGCCAACTTTGCTGCTTATGCTTTTGCCCCTGCGACCCTTGTGACGCCATTGGGAGCTCTTAGTGTAATTGTGAGGTGGGTGTGCAATGTGATGCCATTTTCTTAACTCGGTGTTCAATGTCATTGAATCACTTTGCATGTATGTATTGTAAGCAGACAATGTTTTTGTGGGTATTACTATTAACCCAGACAATATCATGGC
>NMRB01000110.1:106085-121650 GCA_002633025.1 Notospermus geniculatus
AACAAACTCCTCATCTCAAAAATTATGATCCGACACCCAAACAATTAACATCAATAACAATTTGATCTGTGAATAGCACACTTAATAACAACCAACAATAAAGATATTGCAACAATAATGTAGAATGAGGTAAAGCCTTGTATTGTTGATTGATGGCATCTCTAAATCGCTTAATTTGTCATACCGGATGCGTTAACTGTATATGTACCGGGTATATGTGGTGATCAGTTGTTAGATTCTCTCATATTTCGTTCAGATTCAGACCCTGGCAAATGCTGGGATGGAAATTTATACTTACTATGTGTAAATAGTGGTACAGAGCTGCAATATGGCAAAAGTGACCTACTTGTACTTCATGTAAAGTGTAGCACATTATATTCTAGTTCAATAATACTACTGGTAGGAATGGAAAGACAACAAATTCACAATAGAACAGATCTATATCTATGTCATGTATGTGGTCGGTCTTTCTTGTACTCGCCAAGAAGACAAAATGCAACATATATTCAATTACTATTGATCCTGTTCTTAAGATTCAAGGAGACAACTCCTCGAACAAAGTCAACAATCTCAAAAAAGTCCAGCATACAGATATTGATCCCGTTTCTACCAATGTTCCTTGCTTGAAGCCAGTCAATGAATGTCTGGTTAATCTTTTCTGCGCAATTTTTCTTGATGCTCCCTTGGGGATGTTTGATTACTGTCCCATCATCTGGTGTCATCACTCCCTGAAAAATGTAGAACACTTCTTCAGAGCGTACCTTGGTGTAACCAGTTGTGAGAAATCCAATAAGCTTATGTGTGTCCATAGTGTTAGGCCATGGACTCTGGATAGCGCCGCCTGGCCAGAGTTGGTGGTAATGTCCAACGATGTCCTCCTGGTGGTAGATTATGACAACCTGCTGCCGTTTATCCCACAATGCCTTCAGTGTGATGTCACAGATCCCCATCTGACGAAAGCAAATCTTTTCACCAAAAATACTCATCAGAATTGACAAAACAATCTCGTGATCTGTGTAATCCATCTCATAGAAATGATTGAAATCTAAGATGATGATTTCTTTGGGATGTTCTGATAAATACTCGTTGATCTCCCCCATAGAGTCGGCAATTTTTGGCCCGAATAAACCATGGAGAAAATAGTATTCATTGTCCTTCTTCCTCTTAGCACTCCGGAGATCAAAATAACGAATTCCGGCCTGCAATTGCTCCTTGAAGGATAATGACTGTGTCACAGACCAGTTAAAGGCAACTTTCTTGACAAATGAACCAATAAGTGGATTATGAGAGATCTGCTGCAGTAAGTTGTTTCCATCAGGACCAAGTTCTGATGCTGGATCCAAGGCATAACTAAAGGAATTGTGGGTACCTGGAAAGCAAATGATAATCGATTAAGTAACGTGTACATAGCTGCTCCACATGAAGATGAAGTGACTGCAATCAGCAGGTATTGGTCCAATTTATTTAGTAACTAACTTCATAAATAAGTAGTAAAGCAAAGGAAGGCCTAAATTATCAATCATCGGTAGGCTATGATGGATGTTGACCTGTGACCATGTCATGATGTGAATGATGTTGACAACAATGAAATGTCAAAAGTGGTGTGTCATGAAACGTGTCCTGTCTGTCAGTGCAGGGACAGATCATGAGATCATGGATGGATCATGGACATGATGGATGGGATAGGCCTAGGCCTAGGCCGCCTAGGCCCTACCGGTATGGGGATGGGCATGATGATGGAAATGGCCTGGCCTGGATGGTGATAGCTACTGATGATCATGCTGATGATCATGATGACATGATGTCAGATGGGGATGGACATCGGATGGTGGTGATGATCCCCAACTTTTTGACATCATCGTCTCTGGCAAAAGGATGATTTTTCTTCAGTAGTTAAACTTACCAGGGATTGCTAGAGTATTCAGAGGTAACTTATGTAGTTGATCAGGAAGATGTGACATCCAATCACTGAGATTTTCGAGAGATTTGTGAACATCATTGCCTCCTGCATGTCCAGAGTCAGCCATGCTGATTTGTTTACATTGACAACCTGGATACGAGGTTAAAAGTTGGTTTTATCTAAAATTTTAATCATTATGAGCTGCCACCTGGGTCGGATGATAATCAAATTATCTCAAAATAAATACTTTCATTTGTAATATTAAGTAGAATATGATACAAAAAGATAAATATGGTACGAATGTATGCATTTTATTTGTGAGAAACTTCCTTTTTTCAACAAATGATTAGTTGGTGACACTTCGTTCCGGCACACGATTCCTATCTAAATAGCGTGTTCGTTTACTCACTCGGGCCTCCCCGGAGTAAATTTTGAGCGCCCGAGGCGCATGCTCAATAAAGCCCCATTTCGAACGCTGTTGTGTACGGTGGCCCATAAGGAACATTAATTTTCATTTTATATTTTAAATTTTTGTTCATACTTTTCTCCGTGGAATAAACTTTATTCCGCGGAGTAAACTTATATATTTGAGGAGGGCGGGAAAAAATTAAAAAATAAATTTTAGTAGCTTTTCACATTTCTCAGCAATTCCAATGGCAATGCTTAAATTTCTATTAAAATGTGACCATGATATTTTAGTAGGCCTACCGGTATATTGCAACTTGCTGAAGTGATGTAGAGGCAGTCATGCATGGACAAGGTTTGTACTGAGCGGTATTAAAAATTGTCAGAGTTGAAGACAAATTTTGTGCATGTCTTTTTCTGTAGTATGGAGTATGATAGGGATGTCACAGGAACAACGAAAAGTGATCGCCCCTTTTGCTTATGCGTCCACATTTTGAATTTATTAAATCGGACGTTGATTTGGACAGCTAACAATCGGTTTTGGGGTAGGATCAACAACATTTCCGCACTCAATACGTACTGAAGAATGACGGAAAGACCCGAAGTCCACAGAATAAAGTTATTTCCGCGGAGAAAAGTTTACTCCACGTGGAGATCGGCATACGTTTATTCCACGGAATAAATTTTAAGTTATTTCCGCGGAGAAAAGTTTACTCCACGTGGAGATAAGTTTATTCCACGGAATAAAGTTTATTCCACGGAGAAAAGTATGAAAAAAATAAAAATATAAAATGAAATAAAATGAAAAATAAATGTCCCTTATGGGCCACCGTACTCCTCACTCGAGCATTTTGGTTCCAAAATGTCACTCAAGTAAGTTCGCACCACGTGATCATGCAAAATGGCGGCCAGCAATAGCAGCAGACGACATGGACGACCAGAAGATGAAATTAAATCGCCCTGGTAACCATTTTGTCGTCAATATCTGTATCTATAGTTGCATGCTGACCATTCTTTATAAAATTTGCTTGACAAATGGCGGATTCGGCATGTTCGACGCCTTTTGTCGAAAGGTATGCTGGGATACTTCCCCAACTAAGGCGAGCATTTTTTTATTAGTTGGCTCTCGAGCTTTTTAGTGCCATTTTTCAAATCGGAGGATGGAAAAAAGAAAAAGAAAAAAATTTTTTTTTCAAGTTCTCACAGCTTCTGTTCTGGGATTGAAAGCAGGAGGATAGAAAAAAATAAAAATTTTTTTCGAAAATAAAGAAAGTCTTGCTCATGTTTTTCACAAATACCTACCTGACAACTACTACCTATTTCAACTCAACCCTTCAAGATTGGGACATAATTGAAAGCATGTCATGGCAGTGGTGAACGCTGTGCANTTGACAAATGGCGGATTCGGCATGTTCGACGCCTTTTGTCGAAAGGTATGCTGGGATACTTCCCCAACTAACCACCTCGCCGAGGTGGTGACTTGGGGCAGGCTCGAGAGGCGCCATATCATGACGTCACACGATAAAAGAACGCTGTGGGCTCACCCAGGGGAGGCCCGGGTGAGTAAACGAACACGCTATTAGGCCAGATACGAAATTACTTGTTTAGCGTCCGGGCACTTTAGTTTAGTTAGGGAGGTTTTTATTTTTATTTTTAGTAGCTTTTAGCTGAAAAGATAGGTCAAAAACAAAGAATTTGTTATTTTCAAATTTTAGAGTACCGGTAGGCAATTTTTTAATGGAAAATGCATTACAAACAAAATCAGGGGTCTTGGCATTTTTCAAGTCGGGAGGGGACGCTAAACAAGAATTTTTTTATGTCGCCCTAGACTGGCAGCACGATCCTCCGCTAGGTGGATCGTTTGGGGTCGAAGCGCCCCGCGAAACATCAATCCGAACGAAATCATCAATTTGAATGAAATTTAACACAGCTCTTGGAAGGACACAAAACGTTTTGTTAGACAGGTTTCAAAAAAATTCTGATGTTTGTGCCTCGAAAAATCACGCGAGACATGAAGCCTTGAAGGACGCGAAATTCGCTGTCTCTGCACTCACTTGCTGTCTCGTGAACTAGGTCTTTGCTTGGGAGGAATTATGCTGACAGTATAATTCCTCCAAGGTCTTTGTATCAATGCGCCCAGAACAGCCAGAATCATGCAAATTGAAGAAGTTGCCCAGCTATCCTAATCTCTGCCCCAAGCACACTTGCAAATGCTATTCATATCAACAAAAATAGATAAGATCACACCCACATCTCACAATCCGGCCCACCACGTCAGTTCTAGGCCTATAGCCTAGTAAGACGGATGCCCATGCGAGGACTTGTCAGGATCCTGACATCGAAGACGCGGGAAATCCGGGCACGCGTCCAAGGTTAGCCTGTCAATCAATGCCACACCAGTCTCCTGACGCCTGCCCCGTCTGATAATACCTAAATATAGCTACAGTGGTCAGTGGTCTGGCGCCGTCTAGACTGCCTGTCATAATTCGTCTTCTCCCGCCAGTTGCGCTTTTTTCACCAGGTCACGTCAATCAAATGTCACACGTCTCGTCTCCTGTTGCCTGCTGTCTGAAAACTTCTATCCGAGGCTTTGCTGTACAGGGATCAGTGTCCTTTGGATGGCACAGTCTGGACTGGCCTGCAATACCCCGCCTCCGTGTCTCCTTTGCACTTTTTCTCTCGACTGGCTTTAAATAGTGAATGAAATGATTACAGAAATATTTTACTTTGGTGCCTGCCTACCTGTCCCAGCCCAGTTAATAGCGAAAACCATAAAATACCGCGATCGTCTTAGCGGCGTCACTCCCACTCAGTTTTCGCGCTCAGCCTTTCAGTGCTAGGCCTATATTGCTAGCACTTCGTGAGGAACAGATCCCTAGATAAGTTCAAAAACTAACCCCACTCTGGGGAAAGTGAAAAACTTTTACAATTGTGACCCGATGAAGCAAAAGCACCGGTGGGCGCATGTCGCAGGTGATCATCACTGGTCATCAGTTTACTCAGCTTATTAGGCCTATCACTGCTGTCCACTACTATTATCAACCTGTCATCGCACGTTTTTGTGCGGTGACGAAGGGAGCGAGCGCAAAGAACCCCTGTCGTTGCGACACTCTGCGCTACTTTTGGTAGATCGGGGTCACATTTTCTTGGTCCAGAACGAAGTTTGTGTAACCTTTGTATGAAAAAGGCCCCGCCCAAAATAAATGGGGAGCGCACACAGTGTGTGCTAGTCCAACTGGTTCCACTTATCAGCAACAGATGGCGCTGACGACCACAAAGTTAGCGTCATCTTTCGCCTGAGGACAATATGGAGGAAGACCCTTGTTGGGGTCGACAATCGGAGACGACTTTATGTTACTGTCATCTTTCGCTGCATATTGTATTGAAACCAAACTAAATGAATCAATAGTCTTGTTCTACTGCCAAACGCCAGATGGCGCTGAGGGGTCTATGATAAACCCAATTACCTTCGCCGGTGCAGTGTGTGATAAACCTGCGCCGTGGTTGGTTAATATCACGACCATTTATTGACCAATCACATTTTGTTGATAGGTGGCAGTGCGGCAGTAATATTTCCTGTTCACATCTCATATTTCTCACAATTTCATGAGTTTGTTGCGTTTAAAATGAATGGTTCGTTCCACAAAATGACCACCACTACCTCTGATTGGATGGCTAACCTTCCAGAGGAATTACATTGTGTTCCTTTGAATAGGTTAGCAATTCCTGGTGAGTGAAGAGAACACGCTGTCAAAGTGGTGATGTTACGTCTATACAAAGTAGAGAGCTAAACAGGGTGACCCAAAAAACAGACAACTTTATTGCTTAGGCCTAGTACTGCGCTGCTTTATCGTACCGTAGGCCAAGATAGGCCTGCCCATGGCATCGGTTTCGAAAATGTGTGAAGTGTGGAGGTTTATTAACCCTTTCTGATGAAATAATTATCACCAATAGACCTACTTGCTACTTAATAGTGCTGGCTATTTTACAGGGTCGGATCCAGGGTTGACAGAAAGGGGGCGTAGCTCGCCGAAGGAGGACTGAAAGCGCGAAGCCCAAAACGGGGTGTGGGGTCCTCCCCCAGAAAAAATTGGCAATTTAAGTGCTTTTAGATGCATTTTCCTGGCATCTGAGAGCAAAAAATTCAAATTTTTTATGTGATTAAATTTTTCTTTCCAAAAAATCATTGCTCTGCCGAAAATAGGGGGCCATTCGGAACTTCCGAAGGCAACTGCTCGGCAATTTCCGTACGGTCGCATTTCCCCTCGGACACAAGTCCAAGGCAGCCATCTTGAACGCGCAACGATTGCCGTTCGTTTCTGCAGGTAATTGTGCGGTTCGCCTCATCACACCTGCGCATGAACAAAATAGGGCACACAAAAACGTTGCGTTATTGATCAATAATTGGCAGATTGGGTGAGATACCGGTAGGTTTATATATAATATTATATAATATGGCTGAAATAATCCAGCAAATAAGGTTGAACATCTTAACAGGCCAAAATTCGGTGAAAATAGTCCCACTGTTGGTCACGTGGGTTTGTTGATAAACAATATGGCTGCCTTGGACTTGTGTCCGAGGTGAACTGCGCCGTACAGTGGGCAGATAAGCAGTTCGCCTCAGGTCGTTCCGAATGATAGGGGGCGTATGCCCCCACGCCCCCTGGATCTGACACTGTTTTATCTACGTGTATGTTCCATTCCTCTTCTGTCTTCAGGTTCACATGATTCTTCAACATTCGGCCTGGACAAATCCTTAGAACTTGGTAAAAGTGAGAACAAGTTTTTGCGTGAATTGGCAAACAGCAAGATCACAGGCTATATTGTCAAACCTATTGCATATGACTGGAGTGTTACGCAGACATTATGTTATACAGAACAGTTGAGAGCCGGGATAAGATACTTCGACTTGCGGACAGAAAAGAGGGAAAAGGATGCTCTATATTATTTTGTACATGGGTTGTACGGTCCAAAAGTCTTCGACTGCATGATGGAGATCAATGCTTTCCTTGATGAACATCCGAAAGAGGTGGTATTATTGGACTTCAACCACTTTTATACCATGACAAATGTGGACCATAGAACTGTGATTGATACAATACACCAGATTTTTGGTGGTAAGTTATGTCCCAGGCAAGAAGAACTTCCTGTTAAAGTGTCTCTCTCTGAAATGTGGAAGAATAGATGGCAGGTTATAATGTTCTACCATATAGATGATATGGTGACAGAGTTTGACCAGGTGTGGCCGGGGAAATTTATTCCATCACCTTGGGCAAACACCATGAACATGAACAGCCTGTTGAAGTTTCTGACAAAGAATTATGAGGAGCAACATAATGGCTTTGAAGTTTGCCAAGGAGTCATAACTCCGCAAACAAGTACGATTCTTCTACATCTTTGTGGGAGTGTTCGGAAAATCTGTGCAGATAGGCTGAACCCCCGCTTCATTTCTTGGCTACAGGATAAGAAAAGGGCGTCATTAAAAGACAAACCTGGTGGCATCAATGTCTGCATTATGGACTTTGTCGAGACTTATGAGTATATACAACAAGTCCTGGATCTGAACACATGCAAAGATATAGCAATGTAGAGTAATTACTAGTACTTCCTCCCGGCAGCCGGGAGGAAGTGATTACTCTACATTGGGCACTTCCTCAATAATTTCATGTACTAGTCTCTTTCTGCATTATTGCTGGGTAAGCCTATTGTATTCAGAGTTATCGTGGGATTTCTTATTTTTCTTCCTCATTTGGCCATTTTACACAATCACAAGTAAAGGACTCTATCACATATGCTGTCTCCCTGTATTTACATGTAAGAAAAATACTGTCACTCGGGGATTGTGAAGATTGTCACAGATTTCAAACGAGTATTGATGAAATAATTGAGGTGGAATGGTCAGAACTCCATCTGCAGCTTTTCGGCAAAATTTTATGGTTTTATCATGACGTTAATTCTGGCCTCTGAAAACAATCAATTCATGTCAAGGATGTGATTGTGAAGTGAATGTCAGTGGGTTGAGAAAAGTCTTGACAATCAGTTGTTAATGTTAGTTTGACTCTGACAATGGTTTATTAATATTGAATCATGACCATGTCCTTGTTTCATTGTACTTAAGCTGTTGCATGATCTCATGACATTTTATATAATCTTTCTGTGGCAATAGGTGTGCTCCAAGAGTGCTGTTAAAGTTATGTCGGCACAAGTGAATACTGTACATGTATTTGGTCAATAAGTAAAAAGAAGAGAAGTGTTACATTAAGTCTTCCACTTCTACATGTATATGTATATGCACATGGGGATGTATTTGGCTTTCCTGTCGGGGAGGGGCAAAGACCTCTCTGGGGAGCAAAAAACAGTATATTTTGCCTATTCCGTTCAAAAAGCTGCATGAAAAATGTAGTTTTTGTCCGTCCAAGGCAACAGCTCCCTCTAAAACGGCCCTGCATGTATCTTGCATCGTGAGGTAAAGGACATCATCTGGAATTACATGTAAGTGATAATCATTTATATATACATAGTTGTCCTTACCTCACGAGTCAAAGAACAATCATCAGGAGACTGTAACCATTACCAGAAATGGAAAATTTATTTTATTGTAAATAAACAATAATAACACAATGACACAAGCCATGCATTTTCTCTTGTTGTATATTAATACGACCGGTGTAAGAGACCAGTCGGACGTGTGCCTTCCTAAAACCTTCGACATCTGCCAAGCGCCGACCAATGGGTTAAGGCGGATTCGCACCAATACAATTTGTGATATACCCCGTTAACGGCGGCATTATTTATAAACACCGGGAAATAAGTGGGGGTGGCAACATCATCAATGACTTCATTCCGTTGGAATGGGTACACTAACGTGGATAGACGGGCGAAGTTTATTTTAACTGGAGAGAAAGAGAATCGATAGTTTTCCCGATGAAATTTCGTTGTGCAGTCTAGGGTTCCACTACATCACAGGTTTGTTAGATAACTTGATGCCAAACAGCTCTAATAATGATCAATACCGGGTACGGTATTATGTAGGATAACTCAACAGACTGCATGTAAAGTATATTGTACATGTACGTTCGCCTCACTTCACGGGTTTGTCGTCCGTCCATCATTCATTTTACGCGCGTCTAGACTAACTTTCACAGCAGCTGGGATCCATCGCAGACGTTTCCTGGATTCGGTATAGGTATGTACCGCTATTTGACCGAAATGGCTCTATTTCACTATATGAACTGCAACAAAAATGAATTCTGACACTACATGGAGTTTTCACTGTAGGCCTATCCATTTTATTTAAGGGGTTCCCAGGGAAAGGAAGGCAACGATGCGGTTTGGCAGGACCTGTAGAAAACGCGACTGTGACGCCGTCTCTATTTCTCAAGTTGTCCATCAGCGATTGGACGAGGGATCTTTATTTCCACGACAATCATTCCTGACACACTGGGATGTCTGTTGACTGATAAGGACGCTCCACGGCGACCAGGTGCCTTACCCGAGGGCACAATCCCATGAGCACGAGCGAACCCTGCGACCTATCACGAGCTATTCAACGCGCCTATTCAACACCAGCAACACACCACGACTGCCGCAACCTATTGACTGTTCGTCTTTGTCGCGCGTTGTGTCCCACTTCCATCCCGCCAGATCGACATTCTCCCGCCTATTGTAATAAAAGTAGGTCTTTAATGTTATCGCGTACGTATTGTACATCCAAAATCTGAATGTAGGCCGCAGATATCCACTATCGTGATCAATACCAACTAACGTTCTGCCCGACAATCCGTTGTGTTTCGTTACGTCGCCTCTTCAAATTTCTGTGTGATTCCAACCAGCACATTGTTGGTAAGGTTCTATACCCTGATCAGACCATACAGGATCGGCTTATAGTGCTGTTGGATTTCAAGCAGGAACTAACATTGAAGACCTTTCCACTCATCCAAATATAAACGCACAGGCGAAGGTGGGTGTGCTATCCGCTTTTGTGTGTCGAAGTGTTCAGTTGTTGCTGTATTTGTGTCGACGCTGGACGCTCATAGATTTTTGAAGGAAGATCTTACACCAGGAAGGAACCATGCCATCCCTAAGTAGGAATCATATTCTTTTCTCCTGGGACGCATAAAACTGTCCTCCTGGCAGTTTCTGGATATGAGCTGCGGCTATCGTGTATTTCCTTTGTCAGTTTTCGCATTGTAGTCTTCAGTTCATGCACACAGTTGCAGCTGTCACCAGCTGAGTAGGCGAATTTTGTGCATGTCCCGTCTAGTGTCGGTTCATCTGTCATGTCTGTCGTCGCTCTACTATCAACTTCCTTCCTCCATGTTCCCTTCCTTTCACGTTTTGTGTTGTGACAGAAAATGCGCGTTTTGTTTGGCCAACTCATCGGCAGTTTGAGTTGTAAAAGCTTTAATATGCGTTGCACACCGTCGACAAGTCTACTATCATTCTTCTGGAGGGCCGCGTCCAGCTTTTCCTTAGGGCTACTGCCCCCCCCCCCAGTCTAAATCCAGCCGTACCTTCTTGGCAATGGCGATTAATTCTAAACAAATCGTTGTGCCATAAGATCCATCCGATCCCTGTCGGAGATTCGATTGAATTTTTTTTGTGTCATCTTAGTAGGCCTACTTATTCCAATCTGGTTCACCATCTCCACTCGTGCTCTTCTTGCAACTAGTATCATATCATGGGCCATGAAAGGGTTAACACGGAGTACATGCACATGTACATGTATAGGCTTCACTATCATTGGAGCTCAGTAATTAGTCACAACTTGACCTCGCGGTGTATCGTTTCCTACGATATCGACCAAAGGCATGAAAGGCTTACTATTAAAATTGAACTCTGTGACCGTAGCATATCTGTCCACGATCTATAAGCAATTAAGGCCAGGAACTGATTGTTAACCCATTGGATTATGTAAGTCCATCGATGAGCCAGTGCAGGAGGGCCAATGACAACGCCCTCTTTCAGTAGGCCTACCGGTGTAAGGTTTTTCAGTGTTCCCCACATGTGATTGTTCCCTTCCTATTGTCTGACGGAACAAGCTGCGACTTGACAATAGGGCACACCCAGAAAAACGTGTCGACCTAGTATCTGTCTGTGTTTCGAAAACAGTAAGGGATACACTGACACTCAGAAACACTGGCCGATCTAACACCGACCGGTAACTGGAGTCTCCTCCTAACAGATGAGACCAAGGGCCATATTCATAAAGGGTGTTTAGCCTAATCAGCGTACAACTTCTGCATTACACAGGTTAAAGGCCTAGAAAACTATTGTTCTGCCTTCTGTATGCTGCCTGATCTCTGGCATTTTACCCACAAGATAATCACACGCGTCTAACTTTCATGCGTCTCAGTGTGGATGACAAAAGAAAGTGTTATTAGGCTAAACACCCTTTATGAATACGGCCCCAAGAATCTTAGCAAAGCCATCAATTGCAATGATACCGTTCTCTCTCTTTCAGCAAGCACAATGGACGCTGTAACATCTTTCGATGCTTCAAAGCTGAAACATGTGGAAACCCAGGATAAAACAGTCCTGCCAACAGCCGAGGTCATCAAACAGGAGAGCCACGAGAGCCGTGCTGAGGTGAAAGCCTTCGACAAGTCAAAGCTGAAACACGTTGCAACGGACGAGAAGAATCCTCTACCAACCGCAGCAACGCTGAAAGAAGAAATGAGGCCAGAGACCTTACCCGATGTCAGCGGCGTAGCCAATTTCGATTCTTCAAAACTGAAACACGTCGAAACCCAAGAAAAAACAGTCCTGCCGACAGCCGATGTCATCAAAGAAGAAAGCCATGAAAGTCGGGCAGAGGTCAAAGCTTTCGACATGTCTAAATTGAAACACGTCGAAACGGAAGAGAAGAATCCTTTGCCAACCGCAGCAACACTAAAAGAAGAAATGAGGCCAGAGACCTTACCCGATGTCAGCGGCGTAGCGAATTTCGATTCTTCAAAACTCAAACACGTTGAAACCCAAGAAAAAACAGTCCTGCCAACAGCCGAGGTCATCAAAGAAGAAAGCCATGAAAGTCGGGCAGAGGTCAAAGCCTTCGATATGTCTAAACTGAAACACGTCGAAACGGAAGAGAAGAATCCTTTGCCAACCGCAGCAACACTGAAAGAAGAAATGAGGCCAGAGACCTTACCCGATGTCAGCGGGGTAGCGAATTTCGATGCATCGAAACTGAAACGCGTCTCCACCACTGAAAAACAGGTGTTACCCACAGCAGACGGTGAGTTTTTATTTCGAATCGGATGTACATTTCCTTATTAAATGTTTTCTGGTCAAAAACATGCAGTTATGAGCCTTTTAACTATCTGACAACCTTCCACATTCCACGGTGTAGCGGCTTTTCAATGCGAAAGGTATGATTCTCGTGGAATACCAGTATTTGGGAAGTTGCAATGTCAGCGCGATGTCGCCACAGTCTCAACTTCCGGTCTGTTCTTTTTCAGTAATAAAAGAAGAATCATTCCACAGCCGTGCTGAAATCAAGTCATTCGATCAAAGCAAACTCAAGAAGGTCGAGAAAAAGTAGGCATATCAAGAGTTAAGTGAGTATTTCCATCCATATGTACCCAAACGATTAGGATCTATTGTCAATCCGAGAGGTCAAGGCCAAGCGAAAATTGCCCTCGTCCAACCTCGGCGTGATATCGGATTTCTACATGTATTTACCAAGTCATGAGGGGACGGGTCTTAAAGTATTTGGTCAACACGATTTTAGTTTGAACCTGTTCTCTTTTCTTTCAGTGCTTGGTGACCAAGATTCATCGTGAAGTTGTCGTTGTATGGACGCTCCTTATGTATTCAACGATTTATTACGGCCTGTCTTTGTACATAAACGTAGCAATGCATATCAACTAACTGGTGCCTAACTGGTGACTAATAGGTCTTGTAAATTACTGGTGCCGGTAGTGCCTCGAATTCATGATATCAAGGAGGTAGGCCTATGCTTCACAGGGTGGTTAATAAGTTCTTTCCTTAGTGTTTATGGGACATTTTTTTGCAACCATTTTCAGCCTTTGGCGCTGGTCAAGGGTCGATGTGCTTCACAATTTATCACTGTCCATTAAATCGCTGTGTAATCGTCTGATAGGCCTTGACGTCATGCAAATAGATGGCACTACCAGTCAAAATATGTAGGGTCGGTTGTTTTCCGATGTGCTTTCGGGCGAAAGTGTACTTCCCTTACGATACTGCAGGGCCGTAAAGCTAGCCTTTGGTCCGGCTGGGGCGAGGTGGACAGGACACCTCTTTTGCCGTTGCTCGCTACGGCCCTGTAAACTGTAGACTTCATGCTCTGACATCATACTCTTGACCATCTATCTGCCGGCATTTGATTTGAATTTCCATTCATACCCTCGTAGAACCTCAGCGAATACCCCGCGGACTGGTCTTTTGCTATTTTGTTCCATTTATGGCTGTCTTGCCTTCCATGCTTCGTAAATAATACTCTTGCTTGTTGTTAGCTGAACTGTGATGTTGAAATTGTCAATTTGCGGGCACGCAGAACGCGTTTCAGTTACTATGTATCCTACTTGTTGATCCCGACGGACTATGAAAATCTTCATTTTACCATGGTAATTCTGAACGGTTAAGGACAGTTTACCATGGTATAACTGGCTTTCACCATGGTAAACCTTCTTTTACCGTACAGAATTACCATTCACCATGGCAAAATGGAGATGATATATTTTTCATACAGCGTGGTGCAAAAAACGTTTCAAGTTTATTTCTACACTATATGGCATGAGATTGCATAAAGCAAGTACAGGAAGGATACAGAATTAGGACACGCCAAAAGAAGTCATGATAAAAGTCCCCACAGGCCAGTGCTAAGAAGTTCTACATCAACCTTTCGGCACTAGGCCTTGTTCAAGAATTATCAGAAAGCATCGTATTATGCAAAACTATTGCATTGTATTATCAATCATACCATTCCGATTATATGATGAATACAAGTAATATAATAACACTTAGGCGTTTTGTCCATGTTTTGTAAGAGATTCGAGTCTTCTGGGTAACAAGCACATAAAATAAAGCTACGGTTATACAATACCCTTGTTTTTCCAGACCCGTGTCAAACCCGTGTGCACGAAAAGCCGGGCGAGATGTCACGCTACTACATTGTAGTTAAAAGGTGCACTGACTCTTCGGTCATTTCTGTATTGGCAAACATCGTGGAGGCGAAAACGAGGTCTCTTAATGGCTGCGCCATCTGTAGCCGTGCTAAGAACTAACGAAAACACGGGGATTTCGAAATGCACGGAGTGCTTGCCGTGTTTCAAAAACCCGTGTTTTTCAGACACGGGTTTCTTGAAGCCAGGTGTGACCGCAAAAACCCCGGAGATTTTATGTAGTGTAACCACGGCTATAAAATTGCCGCTTCTTCGAGATCTCAGTGACCGAAAGTTTGTACTTAGAATTTTTATTACAGCAGCATTTCCTGCAACATGGCAAACACAGTGCATCATCAACTGTATTGCCGACGTCCAGTTTTTGGAGGACAAGGAGAGACCCGCGTCCATGCGACGCGGACTGGATCACATCAGATAAAACGGCGACGAGATAAGTCAAGAGTAGGAAGTTTACAATGATGATTATAGCCGTGTGGAGCAACATCAAGGAGAAGTCAGTTGTGTTTGTGGTTGGAGTGAAGTCGACCATATTTTGAGTCACGAGAAAGGTGGAATAGATGCTCGTAAAGACATGCGTAAAACTGGCATCGAGACATTTCGCCTCATTGGTCACATAGAAACACAGTGCGAATGGCAAAAAGACTACAATTCCTAGCAGCAGGAACTGGGCAAATGTGTTGATAAGTCTTTGAAATCCGATAATCAGAAGACCAATGCCTGGCAGCAGCCTAAAGAAATAGAAGAGAGACCAGGAGGGGAGAATGACTAGCAGTACATCACCAAATATGGGTACCGTGCTATAACTCGCAGCCATAAAAATCGACGAGGTGTAGGTGAAACATAGGAGAACGTGGCATACTGTGAAGAAAGCGGATATGACGTACCCGGAAGTTTTTTTATGCCGTGGTCGTCGGTGTAAGCAATGGCCTCTGCATCGTATGAAGCAACAGATAACACTGTAGATGCCAGTTAGTATAAAAAGCGCGACGAAAAGAAGGCAATACATCGCAGCAGCGAGCGTGAGGTATCTCCGTATTGGTGCGGTAAACTCAAGTCCTGTAATATTGCCAATGACTTTATTTGTGTAGACTCCAAACTGATTTGTTGGACACGG
>NMRB01000110.1:129078-147381 GCA_002633025.1 Notospermus geniculatus
AGGAGACTGCAACTATTCTGAAGGGATTGGCGGGATGAAAGAGAACAAAATAGACAGTTACTGCATCGTGGAAGAACTGATCATGTTTGCTTGTTGACTAGAAAGCAAGAAAGAAAGTTGTTTACATTAATATATATGCTTTTTAGCAAGCTATAAATCGTAAGAGGTGTAAACGACCCCTTATTAAGAATTCCATCTGGTCATCAGCTGCACTAATGCTATAACAAGGCAATTATTTCTATATGACTTGAAGGAGGCGAGTGAACTATCCCGCAACAGGTTGTGACGTTGTGTTCACCAATACGACGATCAGAAGAAGACCATGCCCAAAAAGTGTAGAATTGTGGCCGACTTCTGGTGAGGAGAGAAGGGGAAATCTGCCTGGGCTACGGGAAGAAACTCAGGAGCAGCTTCTTCAACGATACCATAAGGTGAGCGTCACTTTTCTGTGGCGGACAAATCAGGAAGGGACAATTGATGACCATGCATTGCATAAGCATCGTCCTTGGCCAGTTGCGTAGGGCTAGTGGTTTATGTAGTAAACGTCGAAGTTTTTGCTCCAACCTTGGAGGAATTATAATTCTGCCAAGCTGTAACAATTTTCGTATCACCGATCGCCATCACTGTCATCAGGTAAATGTCTCTTGTTTTATGGATTAAACGAAGTATTGCTCACTTTGTCCCGTTCCCAACCCGTACCAGTAGAGTTGGTTGTTCATCCGTGAAGACAAATGAGGACTAAATGTTTGCAATTTGGCGTAATTACTTGACGTACATGTAGCAAGTCAATTACCCATAACTATAGTGACCCCCAACTGTCTCATTGAGGTGTGTCAGCTGTTTCTGCTGCCCTTCTTTGCTCTGATACATCATATCAAATGTCATCAGTAATTGATTACTTGACCTACTGACCTACTTTTATACAACCTGCAACAGGTTGTATAGATAGTAATAAAACATAATCAAAGAGAAATAATTCATTATTCATCGAATTATCAATAGATACCTAATCATACGAAAATTGTGATAACTTCATTCATTAATCGAAGGACTTTAATTTCCTCACCGAACAAAAATATGAAAAACCATTGTTGCCGAACAGACGACATGACGCCGTATCCTAGCAACGCCTTAAGCAATGATTGCATACTTCCGTTCATATTTGTATTCCTGTAACCGATGGCGGCATTACTACGTTAGATGGATGAAAATACTCCATGGAAACATTTTTTTGTAATATGACAAGGCTGTTGGATCAGAAGTCAGACGTATCACACGGACCACATTTTAAAGGTAATCTTCACGCAGGGCGAAAAAATTACACCAAAATCACTGCTCTATATGGTCACAGAAACCTGGCTTTGCTACTGGGGTCTACCTCCTCAAATATTATCATCAGAAACGTCGGGAGGGTTGAAGTTCCTGAAGTGCTTCGACATTGAATCAAGGATGACCAAGCGGGGATTCGATTGAGCACGAAGGTACTCCGGTCAAGAGAGGGATGTAGCCAAAGCACACCTGAATACAAGTGTCCAGATTGGCCAGATTTTAATGCCTATTCAGATAAATCCAGACTGGGAGGCAGTCTGTCACTTTTGGACACTTGTAGTCAGGAGTGTAAGTGTCCATTCGGAAGGGCATTGCCAATGGGAAAGAAGTAGAGATTATGGTGTCCTTTGTTTATATACAATCCAAAACCCAAACTCCGATATCAAATATACAACAATCTCCAACCGATATCATTAAAAGGACCGGTATTATTGTTGTAAATTTTCATGCGTACAGTTTAGCCGTGCAATATTGTAATAATTAGTCAAGATTTTAGCAATAATCGTTCCAATTGTGGTTAATAAGCTTTAAGAAAAGCAATTTCTGGTTTATTTACATCGCAATATTGCTGTGGCGACAAATATGGCAGAGTCAAACACTACCTTCGATGTCATTAGTCGGACTGCGATTGCGCATGTTGGGTTGGCACTTGATTTCGATCATCAACGAAAAAGGTTTTTTCATGGATTCATAAATTGATATTGGATAAATCATCATTCACCGCATTGTCGATCTTGTATGCAATGGGACTGTCGATGGTATCTCTTGGGAGTGCTTACCGCCGGCCGTGACGTTTTATTTGCAATATTTTACCGTTTTGTTGTTTGGATAAGATGCCACGGTCGCACTGTAACTGTCCCGTCGAGGAGAGCAAACACGGGTACATGTACAAGTCTGGGATGTACAACCAAAGGGTAAGCAGTTTACAGTCTCCTGGTCGTCTTTGATTTCACTTTACCCTTCATCTGAAAGATTTTCCAACGGGCTTCCAATATTCTACATGTACAGTATTACGTTTTAACCCGGTCGAATTCTGAGCTACACGTACAGCTCTCATAAGGGAACCCGGTCGAATTCTGAGCTACACGTACAGCTCTCATAAGGGAACCCGGTCGAATTCTGAGCTACACGTACAGTTCCAAGGCATGTTAATGAACTAAACCGATATGACCAACTGCATTGTGATAATTCCATCGATTAGAGTGTAATCACGGTCACACCGTGTCCCAAAATCTCAAGTAGATCTAATCTTTGGTGTGGTACAAATACGCTGTTTAATCAGATGTTGGTGAAGTATCAAGATCAAATTCGTAAAAAATAAGAATATGAATTATATTTATCTGAAAATCTCGATATAAAAACATTTAATCGATATACCTATAATCCCTTCCTGCTGTATCTGGCGTACGTACATGATGGTTGATGTGGGCCCAGCATATGATTGGAATGGACTCGTTCAGGATGTGTTGAGAGAGCGAATGCATTCACATCTTTACCCATAATGGCTTTGATTGAAGCTACCTATTCAGGTGTGACAGGAATGGAGGTCTTAGGAATGCAAGTCCGTGTTACAATAGTCTACTATTTTAACTTCCCATCTTTGAACAATAAAGCCGGACTTAGATTCCTCGGGGACTTCGATTACTGTCACACCGGCCATCATTCGAAGCCCATTCACATAAGCGTGACGACCCCCTCGCAGCTGTGCGACCTTTGTGCTCAATCATGTTGATGTCCTTGATAATACTTGGAGTGAAATTGCAAATGCTGCACCACGGTCGCATTCGCAATTGTCACAGAGCTGTGGACTCTAATACATTATTCATATCCTTCTACCACGTCCACCCTGACGTATTCATGAAGTGGTAAACTATCGATAAGTACTAAAGGACTCTAACCGGGGACTTGTGTTGCCAAGAGCACAAGGCTGAATATTATAACTTGACGGCCAAAGCCAGATATCACATCTGCGTTTTTCTCTCCAGGCGGACACGATCTCCTGGCAACAGGTGTACCCTTCAGCTGACCTCCCGCTGCCAGTGTGTTTCGACTGTATCTGACATCGGGGGAAGCGATTGATCTTGCGTGCGAATGACCATGATCAATGGCTATTTGATGTTTCTATTTGTTTCGGAAATCGATGACTATCAAACATTTATATATCGCACAGTATAAACTATTGCTCGTCTCAAAATAAAGAGGAGTTGCTGCGTTCGTTGCAAGTGTGTCAAGTTACTGACAGAGTAACTTGCGGTCTTTTTTGACATTTTCATGACATATCGTAACTAGGAATATGCCAAAAGAATCAGCTTATCATAAGCATGAAATACTCGGAGTTTTATCGTGATTGTATTGAAAGGTCCACGCGCAGGGTGAGTCCGTGACTGCGACTTCCATCACATGATCACGTTCTTGTATAAGCCGACACTGGAAAATTTTACACTGCAAGTGCAAATTTGTGTGTCATTCACTTCATTGTTGCTTTTGGTCAAGAACGACAATCAACTCACAAATTGGTTCATATACCAGGAAAGATCATCCAGGCACGGTCTACCAAATCCTCAGGGTAGAAATTTCAATCAAACTTCATAAAAGGTTGATCAAGAATGCTCTCGGAAATCACAATAGTTCATCAAAGAGAAAAGGATATGCACACATAACAAGGTAGTAGAGCGCTATACCTATTCCTTTAATAAAAGTCATAAAATCTGTTTTTATATCGAAAGCAGAAGATTGAATTATTGTACCACTGATTTTAACTGTATAATGAGTGAACATCCTAAAAGTCGATGGCCACTATTATCCTGGCGATCGCAACGAACACTCCTTAGCTTTTTCGGTAATGCTGTCTTTGAAAAGCAGCGAGATGCAGAATAATTCGTTCAGTATCAAGGGTCGTATGTGTGCCAGAGACCTGTACGTGAATTATCCTTGTTATAGACCGGTGGAGAAACGGTTCTTGCTGGACCATCGGTTGATAACTGGCAGGTCCATGACGCGAAAAGAAATGGTAAGTTGGTTGTCATGTCATTGCCAGAAAGGTTTGTTTCTGTTCCCGCCACTGAAGCGGTAGAAAAATATCAACGTCAACATCGAAAGGAAATGTAAGTTTGTTGTCGCATCATTGGAAAATGGTAAGTCAGTTCCCGTATCACTGGTAAATGGTACGTTGGTTGCCGTATCATTGGTAAATGGTAAGTCGGTTGCCGTTGCCATATCATTGGTAAATGGTACGTCAGTTGTCGTATCATTGGTAAATGATGTCGGTTGTCGTATCATTGGTAAACGGAAGGTCTGTTGCCGTAGGTAAATGGTAAGTCGGTTGTCATATTATTGGTAAATGGTAAGTCGGTTGTCATATTATTGGTAAATGGTAAGTCGGTTGTCGTATCATTGGTAAATGGTAAGTCGGTTGTCATATTGGTAAATGGTACGTCGGTTGTCATATCCTAGGTAAAGGGTAAGTTGGTTGTCGTATCATTGGCAGAATGTCTTGTTTCCGTTCCCAAACTGGGCCCGGAACGATATAAAAACGTGTGAACTTCTATCTAGTAGTTTTGAGAAACCCTATATCGATGACGGGATCAGTTGCTTCGTCACAGCGATACTTTCTGACCACTCGCGGCGTGTATATCATATGCACGAACAGATTATGTCTGGAAGATTTATGTCATATTCCTTACCAGAACGGAATGGCTCAGGTTTGAAAAGATTGAATCAATTCGAAAGACGTGCAAGCTTAACTATCAGCAGGCCCTGGGACTAATCGTTTGGTAATCTATCCGAACGTTTCAAAACAGCCCAATGCAGGAGATTAAACGATTTATATTTGCCGTTTTTATTGATTCGATTTATGCATGGTTTAAATGGCGGTCATTATCGTGTTTGGTTCGCTCGTGTTGGCCACGAGGTTCTTCGGACCTGAATCGTTTGGCCCCCCTCATTCGTGTTTGATGACTTGCTTTCACCTCCTTCTCTGTTTGTCTCCAGCTTGAATTTGGGAGCTGATAGTGGCTTGTTCAAGTTGGATGTCACCATGCCGTAATGACATCCTTTACTAGGACCAGAGTGTGAGAAATAAAACAAAGGATAGCAAGGAAAACCCATGACCAATTATTTGCTCATCGCCTCCTTCTCTCTTTCAGTTCCGGAGCGGTTTCGGGATGTCCACGGCGGGTGTTGCCAACATTACCTCCCTGAACCAAAAGTTTGAAGACTTTAAGATGGATAATTGGGGCCACGGCAGAGGAAAGGGGCCGCCAAGAAGGGTCAGTGTTACAAAACCGAAAGAAATGAGAAGACCCTCCGAGTACAGAAAAACAAGTACAGCCGAGGACGGTGAATTGAATCGAGAACCGGCGGATAATTCACGAATTGAATCTAATGTCATCCGCTCGCCGCCAAAGAATGGCCGCCGGGCTGCTAAACCAATGGAATATACCATAGAACAATCGCTACAGAGGGTACCAACGAAAGATGGCTTGAACAAACGGACCGCTTCCTTGTATCTCAGTAGAGCTACCACCAGAGTGACTATCAAGGATCCTAAGTCTGATGCCACGAGCCCGGAGATCACACCGCGGACACCTGGCTCACGCGGGACCTCATTGCTCTCAAATCAGTCGAAGTTTTCTGGTCCAGAGTCTCGTGCAGGAATTGCTTCTCGCAGTAATGGGCCGCAGGCTGCTGTTTCGAACAATCTATTGACGTTGCACAGGGAGTACACCCGTGAATTCACCTTTACTGGATATGATATCATGAACGATGGTAAGTGGCATGCAATCTTCATAGAATGTAGGTGTTCCAATCACCACTGCAAACATTTCAATCCCCATTGCCAACATTTCGAAAGCAAGAAGCAAGGTTCCTTTCTTCTAATGAGGTCCGATGGAAATTTTATTGAAATCATTAGTCTTTTAGCGTCGAATACCATTTCCATAGGCCTCACTTCGACGATAATCCGAGACAGGTTTGTTAAAACGATTTAACTTATCGCCTCTTGGCTGTGACCAACTTTAAAATACTTTCCAGTCCCAAAGAAAACGGTAATAGATGATAACGAAGAGTTGAATCGCTTACAGAAGGTACAGGTTTACGAAGGGACGTGTAAGAAGCTGGGAATAACTCCAGCCAATTACATCACGCGGAACCTTTCGTCACCTGCCATCATTATGAAGGGTCATGGTCTTGGCCCTCTTGGTGCTAAAGCTTTGGCTATTGCTCTAGTGGTAAGTGATGGTGATTGAGGAAAGCAAAATGTTCCTAATGAAAGTTCTGTTTGCCATATAACGTTTTCTAGTGACCCCTCTCCCAGTGTTTCGATACAAAGGACAGCTAGAGAGGCCATGATTGTTCAATAAATACAGAGAAATCTATCCCTCTCTCGTTGTTTCACAGGCCTACCCGAGGTACATTACACACTTAAACTACCACTCTATACTCATTGGTGTCATGAGAATAGCCAACACATGGCCATCATTCACTGCTACCACTCATTCATTTAATCCTTTACCACTTTTTCAGAATAATGACAAAGTTGAACAAGTGGACATCTCGGACAATCACATCGGAAATGATGGTGTCATGGCGATATCTGAAATGTGTTATGGGAATAGCGTCCTGACAGAAATCGTATGTTGTATAACAATCTCTGCATAAAGAGAAACTTTCCTTCAATCCTTTAGTTCCACAGAAAGACATACGCTAACAACTCATTCTCTCCCAGCATCAGCCAGACGTGACCATTTTTAATCTGCATCACGGAATTTCCTTCTTTTTTTCAGAATCTTGGTTGGAATCAAATGACAACGGAAGGAGTGAAGGCCATATGCTTATCATTACGAGAGAATCAGTTGGTCAAAAAGCTAGACCTTTCGGGGAACCATCTGAAGGACCCAGATGCCAAATTCGTAGCTGATTTGATGGAAGTAGGTTTTGCTGTTGATTGCTTACAAAGGGAATTCTAGCTCTGGTAATACTTCTTGGTCAGCAAAGAACATCGACAACCGTGGTTCGGTCAAGAGTTGTTTCATATCGTATACAAATTCGTGTACCTACTAAGCCTATACTGTACCATATTCTGTTTCAGAACAATATAGCTCTTAGGGAATTAATTCTTAGTCACAATGATTTCCGAGAGATGGGAGGAGAGCTGTTAGCAAAAGCATTAGGTTACAACGATACCATAGAGCATTTAGACCTAAGTTGGAATCATCTGAGGGGGAAGGGGGCCGTTTCTTTAGGGAAATGTCTACACGTAAGTATATACTTTAGCTTCTGAGTAATCATTCACCATCTTTTGAAAAGAACCAAGGGTGGTGTTGGTGGTTTTGTTTCATCTTGGCCACATCCAGGCTTTGGACTCCGTTGAGCTGCGCTACCTGGCTTCCTTTTCTTCTGCTTGTGGATGCGTTCAAAATGAGAAAGGCAAGGCTTGGAAAGCCTTCCGTTCGTGTCAACGAATACGCTACAATAAAAGAAATTACATGGAAGTCGTAATCAAAAGGGCCGGGCTGAACAATAACAAGTATACATGTAGGCCTAATTCCATTACATATGCACAGAAAGAAATGCCAGTGCGTATAATTGCAATGAAGGGAAAGTAATGTTTAGCCTTTCAAATACATGTATAGAGTCATGATATATTTCGACACATTCTCCTTCTTCTATAGCTGAATCTTGGTCTCAAAAGGTTAAATTTAGCCTGGAATGGATTTGGTGAAGATGGTGGGAAGGCGATAGGTGCTGCACTGCTAAGGAACAAAACGTTACTTGAACTTGACATCACCAACAATAGGATTACACCTGACGCTATCAAGTCCATCATGAACGGGATACTCAAAAATGATACACTGAAAGTTATACATGTAAGTACTATCGATGTGTGATCGTGAAAAAAATGCGTAATATCCATGGAGACAGTCGAGCATTGTCGTAAACAACGTATCATTTTGATATTGCTGAAAATAATTGCGTTTTCGTTACCATCTTCTTTAGCTCGGGCGTAACCCCATCACCCCTGAAGTGGCCAAGAATATCTTGATGTATTTGAAGAAGATAACTGACAGATGTGCACTGGAAGAAATAATAATGAACGTAGGTAAACTATCACAGTGTGGCACTGGCAGCAATTGCAAGTGAATGCATGCGTTGCCAAAACCGAATGTACATGTACATGTACATGTAGGCTACGTCATTACATTCATAAATCCTATGTGGGCCTAATCTTCCTACTGACTGATTAGATACCGTACTTCCTACTCACTGAGCGAGTTCCAAATTTGTCAGTATCGGTTCCAGATATCAACAAGATTCCCACCTGACCGAGAAAGTTAGTTCGCAGGGACGATATCCCGACTTCCTGCATGTGTTCACTTGTGGGTTTCAAACTTTGTGTGCATTGCATACTGATTTGTACAAGAACAACTCTTCTCTGCGGCAGGACGTCACCGTCGACGATGAATTCGTGCAGATCCTTGAATCTATCCGAGACAGACGATACATCAAGGTGTCACATGGACCAATCATCAAGCAGTCCACTGATCACGTGGCTTCGTTAAGTGATGTCTTCATGGATCGTGACCCGGTCAAGACGTTGTTCGACTTCATGGCGGCAGAGGGATACCGGGTGATCGACCTCTTCAACAGGCTTGACCTCGATAAGAGTCAGAGTGTTAGTAAGAAGGAGTTCAGGGATGGCATGGTGGTAAGTGGGAATCAAGACCGGTGTACACGTGAGGAAACCATTCGTGTATTCAAACTTGTCATGCAGTTTCACAAACTGGTTGGTCTGCAAGGTGATTAAGTGGGCCACAGATGATCTCCAGTTGAATCTATAGAATGTAAGGCACAACTCCCCACATAACTGGCATCCTCTTGGTCAAGTCATCAGTATTATGCTGCCTTTTTATTAATATTTTACCAACTTAAACTTTCAGAAAATCAAAGTACCTCTGACTATGGTGCAGTTAGATATCTTAATGGACAAGCTTGATAAAGACAACGACGGCGAGGTGGATCTAAGGTAAGGTCAATTGGGAAGATGTCGGCTAAGTTGTTTTCAGTCTATAGTGGTATGGTGTTGTAAGTTGGATCGGCCTGGATGAACATGTAAACAAAATCAACGATTATCATCCAAATAATGTCTTTTTCGCGAATCCCAAACTATTCGTGTAACGTTACCTTGAGGTAGGGTATTGAGATTTAGTGTTACGAATACCGGTACCTAATCTACAATGAACAAACTAAACCTGATGGATTTATTTTTGAAAAGGGAGCTCCAATTGGAAATGACCGCTGAGAAAAGAAAGAAACGTAAAACGATCAAGAAAGCGGCAGCAGCAGCCCAGGCAGCAGTTGCAGCTGGTAATGTCCTAGCGATTGTTGCGGGAAGCGTTGCTTTTTTGGAATCACGTCGCATAACTGCCAACATTGTAGCAATTGATCTACTACACCCCATCACATTATCCCTTCCTTAGGTAATAAATTTCAGGGTTTTGTTGATAATAGCCTCGTATGAGGTAACAGTGCTTTGCGTGATATGGTCAAGAAGTGCTTTTGCACTCTGGTGTGCATCTGATTTTGCTGAACCGACTCTGAGAAAATCACCGATTCTTTGGCCATGTGATGCTCGAATCACCATTTGTCATGAGAGAGTACGTTGCTTTTAATCACAAGAGTGAGACAGCTTCTTATTGTAAAGTGAAATGCAGAACTTTACTACGAATTAAGATCAAAGGGAAGAATAAACGTTGTTACTGGCGTAAGTGAAACCCAAAATAATTTTCTGTTGTAATCCCAATTTCTATCTCGTGGTTGAAAGATGGACGGTTTCCATGAAAGTCGACCGACTACAGATGGTTGGTACCAACTTTCTGCGTGCTTTCTGTTGGTTCGTCCAGATGCCACAGTCACTCAGCAACGTCGCTGATTTTGTCATCCGCCTATGGTAAATTTGTTTTCGTCAGCTGTCGGTAATTTATAACACTAGTATATTTACCCGTGGGCCCGGGGGGTTCCTAAAAAAGCGGGAATAGGGAGTGATTTTGATTTTCGGCGGGCCCGCGCGATCACAGAGAGGCCGCGTATTTCCCTATCATTCACGCAATAAGTCACTGTGAAGTTGGAGGACAGATGAGCTACCGGGATGATGTTATAAGCGCGGAGTGCGCTATTGTATAGGCCCACCCTCTTCAGAAAGAAGACAGTCTCAGATAATTCCTCCAAGGTCGCAGTATCATGCTGTGCCAGTGACCTACCACAGGCTGATAAACAGGTCTACACTATAGGATTGATGTCAACATAGGCCTACCATGAATCTGGGTCATCTCTTGGCATTGAGACGCTGATTGAAAGGTTCGGCAAGCTCCGGCAATTTCCGTGAGTTTCACATGGACACAAATTCCTGACAAAAATTGCTTCAAAGTTCACCTTCTCGGCAAATGTTTGGACTGAGAATTGGTCATTTTGTGTATAGAATCGTAGTGAAAGGTTATGCAAAGTTTCACAGTGGCAACATGTAAGGTGGCCATGATTTCCTTGGAACTCTATAGATTTAGTAGTATAGATACATTGTACTCATTTTCTAAACGTCAGATCATTGCTTGTCCTGCTCGAGCGAGGTAAGAGGTGTTGAACCTAAGGTTACACTGTCTTTCCGTACACCTATCTTTCGTCCTTCGGTTTTTTCTCTTTTGCATGTTTGCATTCTTTAGTGATATAGAGTGCCAACTGTCCGACCAGGATACTTCCTGCTTTGTTCTCATCAAGTCTTTTCCAAGTGTGAAGACTTACTTTGTTGATTGTGCTTCCATTTGCTCGTAATAATGCTTTACGTTTCTGAGGATTGCACCGCTGCACATTTGCTTCTGCTGTTCGCCAATACAAATGTGAATTGCTTCTCTAACACCGTCGGTTACACTGAGCGGGATAAAGTCTGTTGACAACAGTTTTGAGTTTTGAAGGCCAGTTAATAAGGTTTGGGTTGTGGATATAACAATCAATGACTGTATTTATCGCTGATTTTCGTCTTGCTGCACATTGCTTTAATATACGTCTATCGTGATGTTTGCATGATATGGTAAGATTTGTAGAAGGAATCACGGATTACCGAATGTCAATTACACTGTACCTTGTTCTTGACATACATGTATCAACGAACACTGCTTCTCTCAAGTAGAGTCGTTGAAAAACAGTTAGCAATTTTAAGGTTGTTCAAGACGTAAGATGAGGAAGAAAATCCGAGAACTTCGGATCACCAGCACTTTGAATGAACGCTGACCTGCTGTTTCACTTTTTCCAGTGGGTTTATCGAAGGGGAAAGGCGAGAAAAACGTCTCCAGTTAGCGCAACGGGAAGGCGTCGAGCGAGAGCCGAGGCATCCCCTCCACCTACGTCCTACCAATGGAGCCACGGTAGACCGTATTCCGCAAGACTTACTGCATCAAGAAATGAGCTGAGATCAAAGAGACCCAACTCTGCCCGACCGAGTAGTCTGCTCTCTCCGATCCAACTGAACGAACGGCCGAAAACCAGCCATGCTACACTGCGTGTACCTTTCAGTAAAATTGACTTGACCGGTGGCGATTTGTCACCTGCCATTAAAACAATGACTCTGTGGGATTGTCCAGTTCCAGATGCCGCGCAATCTCCGACTTGCCTCCATGCTTGCTATGGTCTGAGATCTTTTGTGCCTTTTTAGTGACGTTTTTATTTTAGAAGTCACATCGATGCTTTGTAAATCACATGTGATACTATAACTGCGTAACAGTGATACACATGAATACGCCGATTGTACGGATACACTTTACGACTGGACCAAGGGACACTTTCTGGTTCCTGGTGTCGCAAAATTGAACTACTGAACAAAATTCTCCTGTTATACTTTGATATATTTATTGAACGAGATTGTATTTTATAAAATATGTACATACAATTGACGTCAAGATACATAGTGAGAAATAATTCAGGATATTAAATGTGTTTCTCCTTAATGATTACTTTTCTCATGCAAGTGACCCAACAACATAGCAATTAAATCTAAATACATCTTTGAAAAGTGGTTTATTTTTCACAAAGGTTCCGGAGCCTCCCTGCCAGTTTGCTCCATAAACGGCATTTTGATCACGATGTCGTACAGAGCAGACATGTTGTCAGTACTAACATTTAAGTAATGGAGCCAATAAACAACGTTAAAAAGAGCAAAACTTAAAGGAAAAACAACTTTAGACGTGTTCTCCAAACACACGGACTTTTTTATCGACCGAACACTTCCGGATAAGTGCTCCTGCTTCAAGATGGCGGCCAATTTGGACTTATTATCCTTTTCCGCTTTCATTTTCTGCTCTTTCGCCTTGAATGGATCGGCATTGAATAGAATCGCGTGGATGGACCTGCCGGTAAGATCGCCAAAGTCTGTTTTCATTTGCTGAAGAAGAAAATACAACGGATAGGTTTCAGGATGGCTGTCGGGTGCGAAATCATGGGTACGTGTAGTGCTGACCCAAACACTGAGGTTCCCCTCAGCCAATCAGAATAATAGTTGCTGAGTAACAAGCACTCTGATTGGTTCTCATAATTTCTCACTCGAATACATCGCCAAACTTGTATTGCTATCTCTCCATGGTCATTATAGGCCTACTTTCGTCAATTACCGTCTTAGCTTTGTGTTTCTCGACGTGCTCTTGCTGCTTTAGCGCTCGTTTTTTCTTCTCATCCCTTCTCGCCTCTCGCCGAGCCAGAACATTGGCCACAGCGAACTCTATCATAGCACCGAACACAAAAATCAAACACCCGGCCTGCCAGACGTCGATCGCCTTGATGTAACTGACTTTGGGGAGTTGGCCTCTGAGGCCCGAGCTCTGAGTGGTGATGGTCAGGACAGTGAGTAGTCCGACGGAGATCCGGGCAGGAGTGGCGTTCACGTCCAGCCAGAATGATATCCAGGAAAGGATGACTATAAGCATGGTTGGTATATAGGTCTGGATCATGTAGTAGCCCATCCGTCTGGACAGGGTGAACATGACTGCAATGCAATCGTATTCACCTGCAAGGAAGAGGGAAGCAGATTTCAAAATGGTTATTGGTAAGTCTAAAGGATGTTTTACTTTTTCACCTAATCACTAATCAGCTAGTGGTATGACATACCGTTTGTGTATGCATGAGTGCACGTATATAATACTTCCTTGCCAAAGTTGAATTCCGGTAGTTCTAGACCTTTCCTCTTCTGCACGGGGTTCTCTTTCTTCCAGGTGAGGGCCACGTCCGTGTTTGTGTAGGCAACTGAAAGGAGACACTCAGCGGGTACAGCAGTGCACTGGGGTGAGTAGGCATACTGAGTGGTATCTTTCAAATCCTTCCAAACCTTTCTTCAGACTGATGGCAACTCCTGTGACTGCAGCGACAGAATGTAACTAGGGAAAGTTCAAAATACTCAAGTGAGACATCTCAGCATGGGAATCAGATGTGAAGGTGCATGGATACTTGTCACATCCAGCAACATTTTCCCTGTAGAACCGTTTTGTGTGAGGTTTCATTGAATGAACCATTTTCTGGAATGTTTTAAAACACCGAACTCACAGCTTTCTATGAAGAGTGGACATGTCTGATTATCCATCGGGTATTTTGCCAGGTAGAGTGGGCAGGAAAGGGTTAACGACAACCTAGTAAAAACAAGAAATGATTAATCAAAACAAGGTTTCACTTATGGATTCAAAATGCATTCTATGCCTTAGTGTTCGTACCCATGTCAACAGTGTGGGCCATCTTTTGTAACCATCACTGAAACGGATTAACTGGAAAGGGTTCCTTCTGCAAAATGGCCAACGACACTGGCCGGCGCCATCTAACGGTACCAACAACAATAACAACAAGAATGAATGGAAAACGTGCACGATGATCGTGCATTTTACCTTTGGCTGTACAAAATGGTTCCATCCGGTTCAATCCAAAGCAGCTTGTTTGGTGTCGTCACTGAGTGTACCGCTGCAACTTTCTCATTGACGAAGAAGGTATCTGGCACCCAGATCTCGGTGTAGTGAGAGTGGCCAAGCACGATTGGTTTACTGTAATGAGCATCGTGGAAAGCTAGGCGTTCGTCCCTCCATCTTTGACGAAAGAATACGTCCATTGTGTAATCCTGAAAGAAGTAGCCACGCTATCAGTGCCCATGTGCGGCGGAAATCCTCTTTCTTTCAATGGACGGATGAAGCAGACTTACCATGTTTATCTCGCTGACTGAACTGAAGTCGTTGATCAAGAGGTCACACGTGATCAAAACAGGTACGTCTGAAGAAGAGTAAGAAAGGTAACATTTGGGATTTATAGACAGTGTCAGACTTTGGCCAACTCACGCCCACTTATAAAACTTGAAGTACACGGTTGTATCATTGAGTCGTAAGTGCAGAAATTAAGGAAAGAATGTTATAGTCACCTGGGGTCTTGGCTCCAGGTCGGACCTTCTTCTCATAGCCGGTTAATTGCCTCTTAATGAAGGCGTCCAACTCAAAGGGAGTCCNCTGCCATCATTATGAAGGGTCATGGTCTTGGCCCTCTTGGTGCTAAAGCTTTGGCTATTGCTCTAGTGGTAAGTGATGGTGATTGAGGAAAGGAAAATGTTCCTAATGAAAGTTCTGTTTGCCATATAACGTTTTCTAGTGACCCCTATCTCAGTGTTTCGATACAAAAGACAGCTAGAGAGGCCATGTTTGTTCAATAGGGAACACAGAGAAATCTATCCCTCTCTCGTTGTTTCACAGGCCTACCCGAGGATGAATATCGTGGTACATTACACACTTAAACTACCACTCTATACTCATTGGTGTCATGAGAATAGCCAACACATGGCCATCATTCATTGCTACCACTCATTCATTTAATCCTTTACCACTTTTTCAGAATAATGACAAAGTTGAACAAGTGGACATCTCGGACAATCACATCGGAAATGATGGTGTCATGGCGATATCTGACATGTGTTATGGGAATAGCGTCCTGACAGAAATCGTATGTTACGGCATTGTATAACATTCTCTGCATAAAGAGAAACTTTCCTTCAATCCTTTAGTTCCACAGAAAGACATATGCCAGCAACTCATTCTCTCCCAGCATCAGCCAGACGTGACCATTTTTAATCTGCATCACGGAATTTCCTTCTTTTTTCAGAGTCTTGGTTGGAATCAAATGACAACGGAAGGAGTGAAGGCCATATGCTTATCATTACGAGAGAATCAGTTGGTCAAAAAGTTAGACCTTTCGGGGAACCATCTGAAGGACCCAGATGCCAAATTCGTAGCTGATTTGATGGAAGTAGGTTTTGCTGTTGATTGCTTACAAGGGAATTCTAGCTCTGGAATACGTCTTCGTCAGCAAAGAACATCGACAAATATGGTTCGGTCAAGAGTTGTTTCATATCGTATACAAATTCCTGTACCTACTAAGCCTATACTGTACCATACTCTGTTTCAGAACAATATAGCTCTTAGGGAACTAATTCTTAGTCACAATGATTTCCGAGAGATGGGAGGAGAGCTGTTAGCAAAAGCATTAGGTTACAACGATACCATAGAGCATTTAGACCTAAGTTGGAATCATCTGAGGGGGAAGGGGGCCGTTTCTTTAGGGAAATCTCTACACGTAAGTATATACTTTAGCTTCTGAGTAATCATTCACCATCTTTTGAAAAGAACCAAGGGTGGTGTTGGTGGTTTTGTTTCATCTTGGCCACATCCAGGCTTTGGACTCCATTGAGCTGCGCCACCTGGCTTCCTTTTCTTCTGCTTGTGGATGCGTTCAAAATGAGGAAGGCAAGGCTTGGAAAGCCTTCCGTTCGTGGCAACGAATACGCTACAGTAAAAGAAATTACAATGGAAGTGGTAATCAAAAAGGGCTGGGCTGAACAATAACAAGTATAGGCTTAATTCCATTACATATGCGCAGTGTAATTGCAAGGAAGAGAAAGTACATGTATACCTTTCAAATATAGAGACATGATATATTTCGACACATTCTTCTTCTTCTATAGCTGAATCTTGGTCTCAAAAGGTTAAATTTAGCCTGGAATGGATTTGGTGAAGATGGTGGGAAGGCGATAGGTGCTGCACTGCTAAGGAACAAAACGTTACTTGAACTTGACATCACCAACAATAGGATTACACCTGACGCTATCAAGTCCATCATGAACGGAATACTCAAAAATGATACACTGAAAGTTATACATGTAAGTACTATCGATGAAAAAATGCGTAAGATCCATGTAGACAGTCGAGCATTGTCATAAACAACCTATCATTTTGATATTGCTGAAAATAATTCCGTTTTCGTTACCATCTTCTTTAGCTCGGGCGTAACCCCATCACCCCTGAAGTGGCCAAGAATATCTTGATGTATTTGAAGAAGATAACTGACAGATGTGCACTGGAAGAAATAATAATGAACGTATGTAAACTATTCACATAATCTGGCATTGGCAGCAATTGCAAGTGAATGCATGCGTTGCCATACCATGTACATTACATTTATAAATCCCATGTGGGGCTAATCTTCCTACTGACTCATTGGATACTTCCTACTCACTGAGCGAGTTCCAAATTTGTCAGTATCGGTTTCAGATATCAACAAGATTCCCACCTGACCGAGAAAGTTAGTTCGCAGAGACGACATCCCGACTTCCTGCATGTGTTCACTTGTGGGTTTCAAACTTAATTGTGTGCATTGCATTTGTATTTGTACACGTACATCTCTTTTCTGCGGCAGGACGTCACCGTCGACGATGAATTCGTGCAGATCCTTGAATCTATCCGAGACAGACGATACATCAAGGTGTCACATGGACCAATCATCAAGCAGTCCACTGATCACGTGGCTTCGTTAAGTGATGTCTTCATGGATCGTGACCCGGTCAAGACGTTGTTCGACTTCATGGCGGCAGAGGGATATCGGGTGATCGACCTCTTCAACAGGCTTGACCTCGACAAGAGTCAGAGTGTTAGTAAGAAGGAATTCAGGGATGGCATGGTGGTAAGTGGGAATCAAGACCGGTGTACACGTGAGGAAACCATTCGTGTATTCAAACTTGTCATGCAGTTTCGCAAACTGGTTGGTCTGCAAGGTGATTACTAGTAAGTGGGCCACAGATGATCTCCAGTTGAATCTATAGAATGTAAGGCACATCTCTATGGGCGGTATTTTCGCCCATACTATGGGCCATACATACATCTCCCCACATAACTGGCATCCTCTTGGTCAAGTCATCAGTGTTATGCTGCCTTATTAATATTTTACCAACTTAAACTTTCAGAAAATCAAAGTACCTCTGACTATGGTGCAGTTAGATATCTTAATGGACAAGCTTGATAAAGACAACGATGGCGAGGTGGATCTAAGGTAAGGTCAATTGGGAAGATGTCGGTGAAGTTGTTTTCAGTCTATAGTGTTATGGTGTTGTAAGTTGGATCGGCCTGGATGAACATGTAAACAAAATCAACGATTATCATCCAAATAATGTCTTTTTCCCGAATCCCAAACTATTCGTGTAACGTTACCTTGAGATAGGGCATTGAGATTTAGTGTTACGAATACCTACATGTAATCTACAATGAACAAACTTTATAAACCTGATGGATTTATTTTTGAAAAGGGAGCTCCAATTGGAAATGACCGCTGAGAAAAGAAAGAAACGTAAAAAGATCAAGAAAGCGGTAGCAGCAGCCCAGGCAGCAGTTGCAGCTGGTAATGTCCTAGCGATTGTTGCGGGAAGCGTTGCTTTTTTGGAATCACGTCGCATAACTGCCAACATTGTAGCAATTGATCTACTACACCCCATCACATTATCCCTTCCTTAGGTCATAAATTTCAGGGTTTTGTTGATAATAGCATCGTATGAGGTAACAGTGCTTTGCGTGATATGGTCAAGAAGTGCTTTTGCACTCTGGTGTGCATCTGATTTTGCTGAACCGACTCTGAGAAAATCACGATTCT
>NMRB01000110.1:147399-172956 GCA_002633025.1 Notospermus geniculatus
CCCCCCTTTAAATACGGCCCTGTCATGTGATGCTCGAATCACCATTTGTCATGAGAGAGTCCGTTGCTTTTAATCACGAGAGTGAGACAGCTTCTTATTGTAAAGTGAAATGTAGAACTTTACTACGAATTAAGATCAAAGGGAAGAAATAAACGTAGTTCTGATAGCGTAAGTGAAACCCAAAAGAATTTTCTGTTGTAATCCCAATTTCTATCTCGTGGTTGAAAGATGGACGGTTTCCATGAAAGTCGACCGACTACAGATGGTTGGTACCAACTTTCTGCTTTCTGTTGGTTCGTCCAGATGCCACATCAGTCACTCAGCAACGTCGCTGATTTTGTCATCCGCCTATGGTAAATTTGTTTTCGTCAGCTGTCGGAGACCCCAAAACAATCTCCGGTTAAGATTCAATACTGTTCTACATTGTAATTTATAACCAACTCATTTTCTAAACGTCAGATCATTGCTTGTCCTGCTCGAGCGAGGTAAGAGGTGTTAAACCTAAGGCTACACTGTCTTTCCGTACCCGTATCTTTCGTCTTTCGTTTATTTCTCTTTTGCATGTTTGTTCTCATCAAGTCTTTTCCAAGTGTGAAGACTGCTTTACGTTTCTGAGGATTGCACCGCTGCACATTTGCTTCTGCTGTTCGCCAATACAAATGTGAATTGCTTCTCTAACACCGTCGGTTACACTGAGCAGGATAAAGTCTGTTGACAACAGAGTTTTGAAGGGCAGTTAATAATGTTTGGGTTGTGGATATAACAATCAATGGCTGTATTTATCGCTGATTTTCGTCTTGCTGCACATTGCTTTAATACGTCTATCGTGATGTTTGCATGATATGGTAAGATTTGTAGAAGGAATCACGGATTACCGAATGTCAGTTACACTGTACCTTGTTCTTGACATACATGTATCAACGAACACTGCTTCTCTCAAGTAGAGTCGTTGAAAAACAGTTAGCAATTTTAAGGTTGTTCAAGACGTAAGATGAGGAAGAAAATCCGAGAACTTCGGATCACCTGCACTTTGAATGAATGCTGACTTGCTGTTTCGTTTTTTCCAGTGGGTTTATCGAAGGGGAAAGACGAGAAAAACGTCTCCAGTTAGCGAACGTGAGAGGCGTCGAGCGAGAGCCGAGGCGTCCCCTCCATCTCCATCCTACCCATGGAGCCATGGTAGACCGTATTCCGCAGGGCTTAGTGCATCAAGAAATGAGCTGAAATCAAAGAGACCCAACTCTGCCCGACCGAGTATAAGTCTGATCTCTCCGATCCGACTGAACGAACGGCCGAAAACCAGCCATGCTACACTGCGTGTACCTTTCAGTAAAATTAACTTGACCGGTGGCGATTTGTCACCTGCCATTAAAACAATGACTCTGTGGGATTGTCCAGTTCCAGATGTCGCGCAATCTCCGACTTGCCTCCATGCTTGCTATGGTCTGAGATCTTTTGTGCCTTTTTAGTGACGTTTTTATTTTAGAAGTCACATCGATGCTTTGTAAATCACCTGTGATACTATAACTGCGTAACAGTGGTACACATGAATATGCGGATTGTACGGATACACTTTACGACTGGACCAAGGGACACTTTCTGGTTCCTGGTGTCGCAAAATTGAACTTTCGGTTTTGTTTTACTGAACAAAATTCTCCTGTTATACTTTGATATATTTATTGAACGAGATTGTATTTTATAAAATATGTACATACAATTGACGTCAAGATACATAGTGAAAAATAAATTCAGGATATTAAATGTGTTTCTCCTTAATGATTACTTTTCTCATGCAAGCGACCCAACAACATAGCAATTAAATCTAAATACATCTTTGAAAAGTGGTTTATTTTTCACAAAGGTTCCGGAACCTCCCTGCCAGTTTGCTCCATAAACGGCATTTTGATCACGATGTCGTACAGAGCAGACATGTTGTCAGTATTAACATTTAAGTAATGGAGCCAATAAACAACGTTAAAAAGAGCAAAACTTAAAGGAAAAACAACTTTAGACGTGTTCTCCAAACACACGGACTTTTTTATCGACCGAACACTTCCGGAGAAGTGCTCCTGTTTCAAGATGGCGGCCAATTTGGTCTTATTATCCTTTTCCGCTTTCATTTTCTGTTCTTTCGTCTTGAACGGATCGGCATTGAATAGAATCGCGTGGATGGACCTGCCGGTAAGATCGCCAAAGTCTGTTTTCATTTGCTGAAGAAGAAAATAAAACGGATAGGTATCAGGAGGGCTGTCGGGTGCGAAATCATGGGTACGTGTAGTGCTGACCCAAACACTGAGGTTTCCCCTCAGCCAATCAGAATAATAGTTGCTGAGTAACAAGCACTCTGATTGGTTCTCATAATTTCTCACTCGAATGCATCGCCAAAATTGTATTGCTATCTCTCCATGGTCATTATAGGCCTACTTTCGTCAATTACCGTCTTAGCTTTGTGTTTTTCGACGTGCTCCTGCTGCTTCAGCGCTCGTTTTTTCTTCTCATCCCTTCTCGCCTCTCGCCGAGCCAGAACATTGGCCACAGCGAACTCTATCATAGCACCGAACACAAAAATCAAACACCCGGCCTGCCAGACGTCGATCGCCTTGATGTAACTGACTTTGGGGAGTTGGCCTCTGAGGCCAGAGCTCTGAGTGGTGATGGTCAGGACAGTCAGTAGTCCGACGGAGATCCGGGCAGGAGTGGCGTTCACGTCCAGCCAGAATGATATCCAGGAAAGGATGACGATAAGCATGGTTGGTATATAGGTCTGGATCATGTAGTAGCCCATCCGTCTGGACAGGGTGAACATGACTGCAATGCAATCGTATTCACCTGCAAGGAAGAGGGAAGCAGATTTCAAAATGGTTATTGGTAAATCTAAAGAATGTTTTACTTTTTCACCTAATCACTAATCAGCTAGTGGTATGACATACCGTTTGTGTATGCATGAGTGCACGTGTATAATACTTCCTTGCCAAAGTTGAATTCCGGTAGTTCTAGACCTTTCCTCTTCTGCACGGGGTTCTCTTTCTTCCATGTGAGGGCCACGTCCGTGTTTGTATAGGCAACTGAAAGGAGACACTCAGCGGGTAAAGCAATGCACTGGGGTGATAGGCCTACTGACTGCTATCTTTAAAATCCTTCTGAAACTTTCTTCGGACTGATGGCAACTCCTACGACTGCAGCGACAGAATGGAAGTGGGGAAAGTTCCAAATAATCTCAGCATGGGAATCAGATGTGAAGGTGCATGGATACTTGTCACATCCAGCAACATTTTCTCAGCAGTAGAAACGTTTTGTGTGTGGTTTCATTGAATGAACCATTTTCTGGAATGTTTTAAAACACCGAACTCACAGCTTTCTATGAAGAGTGGACATGTCTGATTATCCATCGGGTATTTTGCCAGGTAGAGTGGGCAGGAAAGGGTTAACGACAACCTAGTAAAAAACAAGAAATGTTTAATAACAAGGTTTCACTTATGGACCCAAAATGCATTCTATGCCTTAGTGTTCGTACCCATGTCAACAGTGTGGGTCATATTTTGTAACCATCACTGAAACGGATTAACTGGAAAGGGTTCCTTCTGCAAAATGGCCAACTACACTGGCCGGCGCCATCTAACGGTACCAACAACAATAACAACAACAAGAATGAATGGAAAACGTGCACGATGATCGTGCATTTTACCTTTGGCTGTACAAAATGGTTCCATCCGGTTCGATCCAAAGCAGCTTGTTTGGTGTCGTCACTGAGTGTACCGCTGCAACTTTCTCATTGACGAAGAATGTATCTGGCACCCAGATCTCGGTGTAGTGAGAGTGGCCAAGCACGATTGGTTTACTGTAATGAGCATCGTGGAAAGCCAGGCGTTCGTCCCTCCATCTTTGACGAAAGAATACGTCCATTGTGTAATCCTGAAAGAAGTAGCCACGCTATCAGTGCCCATGTGCGGCGGAAATCCTCTTTCTTTCAGTGGACGGAAGCAGACTTACCATGTTTATCTCGCTGACAGAACTGAAGTCGTTGATCAAGAGGTCACACGTGATCAAAACCGGTACGTCTGAAGAAGAGTAAGAAAGGTAACATTTGGGATTTAAAGACAGTGTCCGACTTTGGCCAACTCACGCCCACTTATAAAACTTGAAGTACACTGTATCATTGAGTCGTAAGAGCAGAAATTAAAAGCCAGGCAAGGAAAGAATGTCATAGTCACCTGGGGTCTTGGCTCCAGGTCGGACCTTCTTCTCATAGCCGGTTAATTGCCTCTTAATGAAGGCGTCCAACTCAAAGGGAGTCCTCGATGACGTTGATTGGTAAGAATGATCTTTGAATGTCGAAGCCTTCGTCCTGTCCACAAATGGAAAGTGACTAAGCTAACTGAAGATATTTGATGAAGTTACCTCCCTGAGTCTCTGAGATTTGCTGAAATTCGCTTTTTCCTTTTTCAATTGCAAGAATGATGAAATCGGAAGGACGGTGATGATGATTTATTGCGATGAAAAGATGCTGTGATGGAGACGAACTTTTTTCCGTAGTTTAGGAAATCGGTGAAGTTTTTGCTGTCGTCGAAGATGCGACCTCCAGCGTAAGTAACGTTCTTTTTTCAATTTTTGACATTGTGAAATGCCAGTCCTTGTCACTTTCGTGAAAAACTAGTATTCAATTTGTTCATCGATCTTTTTAATAATGGTAACACCAGAGTGATTCTTTACTTACCCAGCACCACGAATGATATTCGGTTTGGTGCTATTCAAGTCGACGTCAGAGACCACTGACAGAAGTATCAGCAGTCCTGTCAGAGGACTTCCGTACGTTGACATTATATTGCCTGAAGAAAGGACAGAAGCTATAACGGATACATTTATGTCTGATTCATGATCGCAGGATACAACAACTACTTACAAAAAGAAAAGGGTGAAGTCCATTAGCATTTGCTGTTGCATTTGCGACAATACCATTATCATTGGGACAAAATTGGTCAGACTGGTATAATTTTGACAAATTATATCAGTCCATCCTTCGGTGTTATGTACACTCTGTCATTTCCATCATAGTATGCAGCAAATTTTTTAGGTTTGGCAATGTGCTAACTGCTTCTGTTTATTGTAAATAGCAATTATCTACATGTATGATGACAGGCTATTTTGTTTTGTGGCAGGCTATTTTGGAGGCGTCACAGTCAACGTGTGTAATGTAAAAGAGACCTGTACATCTCTTTGTACAATCATGATAACCACTCGGCTACCAGGATTCCTTTAAGGTATTACCGTTCAACTGATAGTTGTTTCACGGCGTCTTTTAAACACCTACTTGATACAAATTCCGAAAGGCGAGCTTCTACGTTTTTGATGTAATTGTTCCTGGCGATAAAACAAGTGCCCCCAGAAAAGACGCACGTTGTTGAAATATGAAAAAAGTGAAAACAGAAAAATATGCTTACTGGATGTGAGCGGCAAACACAAAATAATCCTCTTCCCTAGTTATCTATGTTTTTTCGTTTCTCTTAGTGCTCACAGCATGGCACTTGATGTCCGTCTTCCCATTCTATATTCCATTGCTTTTGAATGAAACATAAAACTACTTTTCTTAGAAGTCAAAACTCACAACGCAGCGAAGTTCTCAAATATGGATTCGCGAAAATTGAGGCGATCTCCCAAATTTACATGACGAAGTCATTCATCCGATTGCTTCCTTTCAGAAGTATGAGGTTGAAATCATTGTATAAAGGTAAATGAGAAATTATATTCTTATTTTCGTATGGTGTTATCATCCTGGCACGTAATCTCCATTATCTCTCTATCGGCAAACATGAACAGTCCAGACTCTCCGAAACCTTGGTCCTTCCCTGGCACTAAGTTGCACCAAGGAAACAAGAACGACTGTAAGAAACCAGGACTTGCCTCCGTCGCCTTTTCCGGTCGTCGTCTTGTATCGTGTACACTCGTCTGACCGCGCGCGTGGCAAGTTGAAGTGAGTTGATCGGACAGGCGAAGTTACTGTGAGATGCGACGCAGCGGCAGTCCAAACAATTGGTATCATGGCATTAAAGGTACAATTCTTCCTTGTGAAAAGTTGAATTTGAAATTTTCGTTTATTTGGAACATAACGTTCTATACCTTCATAAATATTTTATTATCAGACAAACACAAGAGATGGTGGATTACACATGAACAGTGAAGGAAGAAAGTGTAGAAAACAAAGTCTCATTATTGCTGTCAAAAAATTTCCAACAGTTACACGGTCACATAATCCCAACACATTTCTTCATCCTCCGTGGGTTTATTTGGGGGGGGGGGGATTGCTTTAGGAATTCGTAGCACCCTGCTGATTCCCATGTATTCTGAAAATCGTTCTTCTTTCAGTCAGTGTGTTTAATAAATGGTAGAAGCATGATAACATACATCGAGGCACAAACAGACATTGCACTACGTCACTGCCGCTGAAAGGGTAAATGTCGTCCTGGGTATATACAAAGATCACCCAGGATCTCACTCTTCACTAAAACAATACCCTGGGTGTAGTTTTGGTAGCCGGACATCACCCAGCATCGTAGTATGACATCTGGGTTCGAGGTTGTCTCGCCCGTGGTCACGTTACCGCCTGAAGAATGTCATGAACAGCTACACTCAACAAGTACCGCGGCGTGAGACCCCGAGATTCCACGGGATTTTTAAATAGGACTGGTTCCTAGGCACAGATTGCGGAAGCTGGGTGATGTTCTGCTACCGAAAGTACACCCAGGGTATTGTTTTAGTGAAGACTGAGATCCTGGGTAATCTTTGTATATACCCAGGACGACATTTACCCTTTCAGCGTCACTGCCACAAAAAGCTTCGTCCAAGCAACAAATGTTGTTCAACGGAACCTTCTTGATGGGATGTGGCTTGAAGCAGGGCCAAGGTATGTAAAGAATCTTTACTCTCTCGCTGGGATGTAATGGTGTTCAATGCTGGATAACAACTAGTGTCATATTTGCCCATCGTTGAACACGAATGAAGAGAATGTCCGACCTGGTTTTGTTCATATCGGCCCACCCCATAGATCGACTTTGCTAGCGCCATCTTGTAAAGAATTAGGTCATCACCATGGGAATTCTTTCTAAGTTGACAGACGATTGGTTCTCCCATCAGTGGGGAAATCCCCATGACGATGACCTCATTTTTGCAAGATGGCTGCTGGCGAAACTCATCTATAGAGCGGAATCGGTGTATTGGAATAAGCCAACCTTTCCTTTCTCCTCTTGTGGTTTTTTGTTGGGAGGAAGATACACCTGCTTAAAAACTCGTCCTCTCTTCTGCACTTTACCGAACAACCGCCGTTTGGTGTTATACATACGATGTGACCGGTTACTACCTCCGTGTCCGTTCAGTATGTTTGTTTGTGACGTCAGTAGGTCTTCGCTACCGAACTTTCGAGGTGCAGCAGCGAAACGAAACATTGGACTGAACCTTCTGAAGAAATCATCGTTCATGTTAACATCAGTGAGACTTGATCTTATCGATGTCAAGTCACTCGCTGACGTCACAACTGACGTGCTATGGTGCCTCAAGTGTCTCGCATATGATGGGAAACCACGCAGAGACGAGAACGGGGTGTAAAAATCGTCCGTGAAGGCGGATGTATCGAAACTCCGCCCGTCAAATTCTGTGTAAGTGGAAAGGTCATCAGGTAGTGAAACGGTGTCGTTGTACCCGAGTAAGTCTTCAAACATCTTGTTTTTGAAATCATACGACGGGAGGGAGCCCGAAGAGCCTGCCCTTGCAACTTTTATACGCTGCCAATCACTACGGGTTTCGGAAGAGCAGACGGTAAACCTATCGGACATGGTCTCGATTGTCAAGGGATGCCTCTTCGGACTGTCGAATCCTTGATAGAACATGTGACTTCCTTCGGGAACTCTCTTCTCGGTGTCTGCTGGCATGCTCGGAACCGTACTGGCGGGCTGGATCTCGTATTCGTCCTCGACTGACTCTACCTCCGTGGAGTTCGTCCCATCATGGATGGTCTGGTCATCGTCGGAGTAGTCCGAGGTGCACGGTGTCGTTGTCCAGCTCTCGCTGTCTCGGCTCACCACAAACTCAGTCGGATACTTTGGACGGAACATGCTGCCATCCAAGGACGATAGAGATGAATCCAACGAGTCGCTGCCGTACAAATCATCCAGGATGTCGTCGAAATCGGTCATGAATGCTCCATCCGGTCTCCGTCTTTCCCCAGGTGGTTTGACTTGTTCCTCGGGCAGAGTGACCACAGACGGATGGGCACGGATATCAGACGGTCCCGTGATGGAGGCGTCCTCAGACCATATCGTATCCAAATCCCTCTTATCTGCTGCCTCTTCTATCGCGCTGGGGATGTAGAACAACAGACTCGTATTGGCGTACTTAGGAAGCTTCAACTGCCGTACAAGATTGGGTTGGTCGGTGTCTGTGGTGGTTAGGGCTGTTACTGTAGTCTCATTGGAAGTACGTACGCTGTCATTAGATTCTTGGCTAGCGGGACCCACCTCTTCGATCCAAACTCTCAGGTCGTTTTGGTTATAACCATATAGGGGCTTGTAAATTGGTAGCTGCTTTGAGATAGCAGTAACAGTGTCTCTTCTATTTAACTGGAGTCTGTTCTCTTTCTGCACTTCATAAGTCATAGCTGACACAGTATCGGACGCGGTAGTCGCGACTTCTGACGGGTCAGGGTCTAGTCCAGATATGGTCGATGCTGGCAAGCTGAGTCGGGTGGGCATACTAGTATTTCTCCCTGGTGGCTGGTAAAGCGTCAGTATTCGACTTGTGGTGCTGTCAGCATCGGAAATTGACCACGCCTCTCGCATCCTTGGAGTCCTGCGGTGCATGGTGCTGGCGGACACAAGCGAAACGCCCGTCCCTCCGTTTGGCTGCCGGGCGTACCCATTTGCGTCTTCAACCGACGCCTCATACTTCTTCGATGAGCTATTATTTTTCTTCGAACATCCTGCACAACATCTTATTGAAGTTAGGAAACAAAATATTGGTATGAACGTTATGGTGGCGACAGTGAAATACAGAAATGCTCGCATGTCCAATTTCAATTCTGCATAACCAGTGTATATCAAGGCAAAGGCAAGCAGCCCACCGATCATAGGGTATATGAGCAACTCCTTGACGCTTAGGAACATAACGCGACAGACATTCGAAGTGCTGTATTCCTTCTCAACAACTCTCTGCGGAACCCACTCATACCGTTCGAGTAGCAGGACGATGAACACCCTCACGAGCCTGACACATCCAACGACGATTTCCGCCGTGAATTGAATAGTCGATGCCAACAGTTCTGGCAGTATGAATGGAATAAGTTTAGGTTTGTTCAAAACGGAAGCTATCCTTGACACAATGCATATGGTTCCCATGGTAACGATGAACGGTAAAAATGGATACTTGAGCTTGTCATCCGGGAGCGTAGCGTGAAGAACGACATACGTCAACCATATCGGTTTGACGAACATGCTCCTGATGGAGATACTACAAATATATAACGTGCGAAAATCCATCCTCAAGGGAGTCCGCAATTTGGTTCGATGGTACCTCCGGCACTGCACACATTTTTGGACACATCTGATTGATCTACCAATACAGCAAAAGAAATACATGGCAAGGATCATGTCCCCCAGATGCCATCGCCGTAAACGACTGTTCCAGGATAAATAGTTGAACGGCGGTTTTTCAATTAGAGAAACTGTCGGTACGTAAAGCGGTTTCAAAATGGCCGCCTCGTACGTATCATGACTCAGCACGTTTATAGGTATTCTTTCGAAAGGTTTTCCTGGCTGGCCGATAACCTTTTCGATGTACGATTTGTTGTGGATGAGTCCTTTGCCGAAATATCCGTACTGATTGAACATCATGCCTAAGACTGTGTGATACGGTGCAGCCATTTTCTGTCGGACACTCTCCAATGCCATGAAAAGTGTGTCGCCACATTCGACCCTGAGTTCTATGGCAGGTTGGAGAATGGTCCTGTTCGATTTTGAGGCAGCTATTCTGAGCAGACGATGAAGGTCACCAGGCTTGATCTCGGTGTCGCCGTCCATGACTAAAGTATATTCGTATTCTCTACCGAAGATGTTCCTGGCATCCTCCGACGCTACAAACATGTCCTTGCTTCCGTCTCTCGCGTAAATCCCATAGAAATCGTAGTCAGTATAAGTGAATGCCTTGATATGGCCTTCATTCAGTAACATCAGGTCTTGGTACTGGCCACACTTCTTAAGAACTCGACTCACGCGATGCACACACATGAACTCGAACGACAATCGTTTACAAATATATTCCAAGTTGTCATTGACGTACCACCAGCCGTATCGTTTCTCCATCACTTCCCATAGATTCTCAAATCGATTCAAAGGTATCTTACGAAAGTTATCTTCCAAAAAGGCCCTGCCTTCTGTTTGCAGCTCTTGAGAAATCAAAGTTCTGTACTTGTCCCTGCATTCCAGCTCGTATGCCCGCAACTCTTGGTCTCTGGTAGCGCTGACCAAAACAGCAGAGACGTTCTCACTGATATTTCCCATGAAAGCATTGAACATATTTTCGTAGCATGCGTCAATGTCATCCTTGCCGTACGCCAAGAGGTTATAGTTTATTATACATCGTAAATTTGTGGCGTCACCTTCTTTGAATCTATTCTTCCAGCAGCAGGTACAGAAAAATAGGATGGTCATCAGAGACTGGGCCAAGCCCTCCGTGATGTCAATCAGGAGTAAACAGATGAAAACCACAACTGACATTGTGTGTATCTTGTTGAAGATGTCATCTTGTTTCCATACATACCATTTGTGGTTCAGGACGACAAGACAGACTGCTCCGCCGTACAGGAGTGCCCAGAGGTAGAAGAAGCCAACACATCCACACGTGGCCATCTGCGGGGAACAATAGACGTGGTCTGGAGGAAGATAAAAGAAAAGGGAGGTCGAACAAGACAGTAAGTAAGGAGCTTTTCACTTGTTCATGCGTAGTCACATCATACACGATATTCATTGGCAAAATGGCTTCAGTCAAGTAAGTAATCTACTTTTCCAGTTCCAAAATGAGGTAGAAGAATGGTTTGTTTTGTTTCTGCTGAAAATTACTGAAATGGAAAACAAGCCAGTGACAGATGCCGTTTTGGTTACTCTCTTAGGGCCGTATTCTAGAAACTTCCTTACCTCTAAGGTTTACCTTTGTCTATTGTTTGCACGGCCGTATTCTAGAAGTTAACTCTAAGGTTTACCTTTAGCTATTGTTTGCAGGACAAAATACAAAACGGTAAAGTGGACCTCAGAGTTAAGTAGGCTTCTAGAATACGGGCCTTAGTCATGCGTCATCTCAACATGGCTGATTTCATTTAGTGTAGCATTATTCCAGCATTTGACGCCCATTTTTGATCAGACAACTTTTTCATCGTTCATTTCACAAAGGCTTGTTAACAGTTTGGAACAACCAGCGAGAGGAAATGAAACACTTTCAAAAAAGAGGAAAGTTATAAAGTTAATAAACAAATGGATGACTGCTTACCTGAACTATGTGCTATGTGTGTTCCTGATCAATGTGCAGAAGTACCAACAAGCTACATTGTATATCTCCAAACAATCAACAAAATATATACATGTACACAGCAGGTTGTTGCATTTGATGGAGTACACGTGCCTGGCTGAGATTAAGCGAACCATTGATCGACTCGGAAACTTCAGCGGTACGTTTTGTTCAAAATTAACCGCTGACTAGCTACTTGAGATCCAAAACGCACACGAATGAATAATGCAATATCATTTATATGTATGTATGTGAAGATATCAAGCACGGGGTGTGCGGTGTACGAGCTTGAGTACCTATTTAAAATCTCAACGTAAAGATACTTTTGACGAATTTGTATACTTCTTTGTAAAAAGCACAATAGAAAAAACAAACTGATATGATATACGTGATATTTACATAGGACAGTCTATACCTTGTTTGCAGAAGTGGTTAATTTAGATATGGTGTAATTGGTGGTAGGGTTCCGCCCAGTAATTGGAAGTGTTCCGGCAATGATCAATCCGTCACTCTTTAAATTATGTAAGTGCCTCTGCACGTCAAGGTAGTGTTTCGGATAGTTCTGAATTTTCAATGGAGCATCAATGATCATACTCAGGTGTGCCGCGCCTCTCATACTATCGATGGTTGTCAGGAAAGTATTAGATGGGTTAAGCGTACTTAGGTGAGAGGTGTTTGTAACCAACTGGTCCATGGAGGCGGCTGATTGGGCGTCGGCTGTGGGTAGGCGAAGATGATGCCAATGAAACTTTCACTCTTCCCTCTTCACTTCTTCGGGGACAACTCGCTAGATCTGACATAACATGCCGCATTTCTGCGACCAAATAGGCCTAATGCCTTTCTGTCTACGACTTTGGGGGGGGGGGGTAAAGATTTCAAAAAACTTTGACGTCATCATGACGGTGTAATGTATGAAAATGCCCCCGTATGACAATATTCGCTTTATTGTGTGGCGGACACTCAATACAGAAAGACATGTTGATGAGTGCCTCCTCCACAGTCATGTCGTGACTTATTCCGCCAATCTTTTGTTGAGGGCATTGACAAACGGGGGCAGTGAAAAACATTACACCGGTGTACCAACGGAGAAAGCCCCATGAATGGAAGTCCTCAGTAGTCCAGTGGGACTTTCTCTACATTCACACTGTGTGTATAACTTTGTCTACCCGCACTTTGTTTGGAAGTGTAAAAATGAATAACGGCCCGTTTCCACATACGCGTACTACGCTGCGTGATGCGTTAAATCTTGGTTAGCAATTAGCATTCCTCGTGGAAATCAGTGGAAAGGGTTAATATCACTTCGTGAATCGAAAAAGATATCTCATCAAACCATTTGGGTAGGAAGGGGTTAATACATGTAGGCCCTATCTCTTGGTGAATCGAGATAGATATCCTATTACACCCATTCTGATGGTGAATTGCGTCATTGCATAATTTTGTAACATTATTTTTCAGCAATGAGAGATTTTGTAACGTTACAAAATCTCTCCAGTGGTGAGATTTTGTAACATTATTTTTAGCAATGAGAGACTTTGTTACGTTACAAAATCTCTCCAATATCAAGTATCCCTGGTTTGTAAGGCTGCAATGAGGCAACGAGCTGTGACATAAGCCAGTCAGTCAATTGCTGTCTTCCAGTCAAGCTGCGTTCCAGTTGAAGTACCACGGTATTGACGGCGGTAAAAATTAGAATTTCGCATGTCCACCAACTTGCATAGAATTTTAGTTCCATTTTTACGGCGGTCACACTGTGGCGCTCCAGTCGGAACGCAGGTTGGCATGGAAATCAGAAAATGGTAGGCCTGTTGTAGGCTGTGGCGAGGCAACGAGCTGTGACATAAAGCCAGTCGGAGAATTCTGCTAGCCAACTTGCGTTCCGATTGGATCGTCACGGTGTGTGCGGCGGTAAAATTAGAACTAAACTGTGACGCTTCATAATTGAAGGGTTCTTTTTGAATTCAAGTGGAGATGGGAAAATAGCATATTTTTTCAATATCCCCTTTAAAGGGGCCAGGTTGTTACTTTTTTCCTGTAGGGGCGCCACTGAGCCACTCTCCAACCGCAGGGATGAACTACGCTGTCGGCGAATGGTTTACAACGTGATTTTGCAATGGATTTCTGTAGTTCGTAGTGCTGCCGGTTGGTGGCTCTCTCTACGTCGACAGCAGCATTACATTTTACATGCACGGCATAGTACATCGTGCTCCTTTAATTTTCACCGCCAGTGGCGCTCCGATCGCAGGGTTGTCACGTGTCCCGGCCGAATAGCCAGTTGAAGGGCGGAAGTCAAGGGGTGCGCACGTACGTATGTAGAGGTGCGCCATGAAGGCTGGAAGAAGAAGCGTGTTTGTTTTCTACGGATTTTTAGCTCACCTGTGAGCTATAGTCATCATGGTGTGTCCGTCGTCCGTCGTCGGCGTCGTCGTTGTCCGTTAGCAGGGCACGTTTCGTAACCGCTGGGGCTATTGATCTGAAACTTGGTACATATATACTCCTAGGTCAGATGACCTATGACACCAAGTTTCGGTCCGATCTGATTCCTGGCTTGGCCACCAGGGGGATAAACCGAAAACCTTTAAAGTGCAGTTTCGCCTTAACCGTTAATCGGATCATCACCCAATTTTTATCGTAGGTACATCTTATGAGGATACACGGCATATCACCCGGGTTTTTGATTTGACGTAATTTTCAAGGTCACAGAGGTCAAAGTTCGAAATTTCATCGTCAGGTGGCACGTTTCGTGGCTATTTGTCCTGGATTGTTCAAATTTGGTGTGATGATGTATCTAGGTACCCTCTGTGTCTGTGGCAGATTTCGGTCCGATCGGACTTCAAATACGGCCACCAGGTGGCTATCTTGGAAATTGACCGTTGGCCCATAACTCGTTAACTACTGGAGCTAGAATGTTCTGAAGTTGAACAAGTATGTATCTTTGTAGCCTTCATGCGTACAGCAAATTTCAGCGTGATCGGACTTCACAGACCACTGCCAAGCAGCCATTTTGGAAAATGGAACTTTGACCTGTGTGACTGATAAACGTTGTTCAACTAGAAAACCCGTTTGATATATCATGTATCTGCATTAGATGTACCTATGATAAAAATTTGGTGATGATCCGTCAAATAATAAGTTAGTTATTGCACTTTTTGTCCATTTCAAATGGAGCCATCTAGTGACTCTTGAATGAACTACAGTACATGCTGTTTGGAAACATGGTGAACCACTGGAGCTATTGACTTCAAACTTCACACATATGTGCCCCTACGTCAGGTGACCTCATACACCAAGTTTCGGTCCGATCTGATTCCTGGTTTGGCCACCAGGGGGGATAAACTGAAAACCTTTAAAGTGCAGTTTCGCCTTAACCAATGATCGGATCATCACCGAATTTTTATCGTAGGTACCGGTACATCTGATGAGGATACACGACATATCACCCGGGTTTTTGATTTGACGCAATTTTCAAGGTCACAGAGGTCAAAGTTCGAAATATCATCGTTGGGTGGCACGTTTCGTGGCTATTTCTCGTGGATTGTTCAAATTTGGTGTGATGATGTATCTAGGTACCCTCTATGACTGTGGCGAATTTTGGCCCAATCGGACTTCAAATATGGCCACCAGGTGGTTATCTTGGAAATTGGACGTTGGCCCATAGCTCGTTAACTACTGGAGCTGGAATGTTCTGAACTTGAACAAGTATCATTGTAGCCTTCTGTGTACAGCATATTTCAGTGTGATCGGACTTCGCGGGCTGCTGCCAGGCAGCCATTTTGGAAAATCGAACTTTGACCTGTGTGACCGATAAATGTTGTTCAACTTGAAAACCCGTATATGTGTCTTCAATAGATGTAGGCCTACCCATGATACAAATCTGGTGATGATCTGTCAAATAATAAGTTAGTTATTGTACTTTTTGTATGGTTCAAATGGAGCCATCTAGTGACTATTCAATGAACTACAGTAGGCCTACATGTATCCAGTTTGGGAACTCATGGTCAACCAGTGGGGCCTGTTGTTCAAAGTATATTATGACTATGACGCCATGACACACAGAGACAGACGTGGGGTCAGTCAGTACAGTGACCATGGTAACAGGTACAAATGTAGGCCTAGGCCTACAGTCAGTTCATGCAGTTTTCAGTGGTTGTGTGACTGTCATGGTGTGGATGTGCTGTGTCAGGTGGAATACCTGACTGATCATGGTCGTAGGCCTTATGGCCTTGGCCAAGGTGTAACAAAATACCTACCAGCACAATCAAAGACTGATGGGCCCAATCTAGGCCTACATCCTATTCCTACCCCAATATTTTGATGGCAATGCAATTCAAATGCCCAGGCCTAGGCCTACCCTGCCCTGTTATGCCTAGCTGTAAAAATAGGCATACACTTGAACACACAATTGTCATGTGTAAATCTCGAATCGGTGAACTGGTGACATCCATGTTGTTTTGACAATCAGCTCTCACACAGCTGTCAATTATCAGAACTTGCCCAATCAGTGATCGCGTAGTAAATTCCATAGTAATCACATGACGTGATGATTGACGGGCGCTCATTCATACTGGCGTAGCGCGGGAAAATGAAAACGAGGCTGTCTCGCTCGCCCCGGCGGTTTAGGACCACTTTAAAGCCATACAATCACGAGAGCTACCGTAGCCGTCGATTCACATTTTTGTTCGAACACTCGTTGAAAAAGTCACGTGAAAGTGGCATGTTTCCATGTGAAATAATCTGATTGATGATCGACTCTGACCACAACACTTGTTTTTCGTCATCTAACTTTTGCTAAGAAACTTTCTCAACGAGTGTTCGAACAAAAATGTGAATCGACGGCTACGATAGCTCTCGTGATTGTATGGCTAAATTTCGCCGAAACTGAAACGAGTGTTCATAGAACAGCTGCTGTCAGCTGTTCAGGCCAAGTAAGTCGGGAGTGGCTAAATAATGCTGTACAAATTCACGCAATGCATTTTATATCCTAGAAAGTCATGCCAGTTACACTTACTAGTATACTTTGGGTATACATACAATGTGGGTTCATCATTGTCACATTTTCATGTTGTAAAGGTATGACACATGCTTGTTTGGGTAGTTAGACATGTCTGTGAATTCCGTATTTGTCGTACTTATCATAATCATTGGTAATGTTCAATTTTAGACTCTAGTAGTGGACAAATATTTGGTTTTGGAGTTGTATATTGATTGATGATATCATACGGTAATCTCTCAACCTGCCCATGTTGTTTACAAGCCTGCCTATATAGGCCTATTCTATTGATATACCTAAATACTCTGCAGGTTTTTGGCTGTGTTACCGTACATAAGTATATGGCAACACTTTTATACCTAAACATGAGAAAAATTCTTTGGTTACTCTATCTAAGAAAAGAATTTTTATCTAAAAAAGAATTTTTCTCATGTTTCGTTTCACCTATCTAAAATGTCACTCAAAGGACTTTTATACCTAGTATTCCAGCAGCCATGCTAGTTTCGTTAAGGCGGGGGGCTACCTATATTCCCTAGTGGCAATCCACGGATCTGGCCTTTGTGCGACTAGTCATTCACATTCAGATCCGCTCACCCTGGTATACTGTTTTCGAAAACCAATCTTCAGTGTACCTGCCGACCCTAAATCTTTTGTGTCCACTGCGGGTATTGTTCAGCTCTGTCGCTGGTGCTTTGGTCACAAATGGCCGAACAGAGTTTACTCAAAGGGCGCCAATAGTGCAAATCTACATAACAAAGAAGTAGCCTAACTTGCCAGCGGTATGGAAATTTTCAAATTTCCCAAACAAGTTTTCTCTTTTTTGGACACATATATTTGAAAAATTTCTTTTGGATGTTATTGCCATATGTGCATTCTAGGGCAACACGATCGCTTTTTTTGGATAGTTGGTCGGGAATATGAAATATTTCAAAAACTGTAAATCGAGCCTTTTTTGGCATTAAATAGTTTATACCAATTAAATGGAAAGTACTTTCGTAAAAAACGGATCGTTAGGCCCTGCAGGCATCAGGCCTGTATGTTACAGACTATGTGGGATACCGATGTGTCGCATCCCAAGTCTGCAAAATTGTTTGCGAACTCAAATTTTGACAACTTGTTATAACGTTAATTAACTCCATCGTAATTGGTCAAAATGAACAATTCTTTCACAGAACGGGAGCATAAAGGTTGTAGCTAAAACATTTTGTTGACATCAATTAGTTACTTTTTGTCATGAATATGTTAGGACGCTTGTTTTCAAAGAGCGTCAATAAAGTCGGCATAGGTAGCCCCCCGCCTTAAATATTCGTCGCTGTATAATTATACTATCTATTGTGAATATGCATTGGCTTCAAATAGGGTGGAAGCATTATTACCTTTTGGTTCGGTGGTCATGTATATACTTACACGTCTATAATAAACAAGGTACCGGTATAATATGGTAGTTTTATGTTGTCACAAAACCTACCCTTCGATGGTTTTATCTTGGTAGGGTTCTAATATTCTGATGATGTGATTTGTGTGCACGTATTGCTATATAAATCCAGTATAAAATGCACAGTGTAGGTTCTTGTTGGTAAATTGAGTTGTCAAGAGTTTTGGGTGTATCTCGCCAGTGTGTTGTCCACAGCCTTGTGGTTTTTGCGTTAGGTTGTGAAGAATATCAATTACGGAAGTATCAATCGACGACGATCATTAGTTTTTTGCTTTTTTCAGTTTTTCGCCAAAGACTTTGTACAGTATATCAGTTGGTATTCTTGATTCTTGAGTTTGACTTGTATTGTAAAATGCTCAGGTTTGTGTTGGGTTAGGAATTACAGATTAGTGTATTTGAGCACATTTAAAGGGACTAGGAAAATTTTTTCAAGCTTCGGTTATTACAAAATGCTAGTCTTTCATGATAAATTCCCACCGTCAATTCACTTTTTCAATTAAGTGTTAATTACTGGCACCCAGACAAATCAGTCATCACCACACCATGGAGCATTCACCACGTCACTGGGAACCACGATTAGGTTCCCAGTGTTGACGGTGGGAATTTATCATGAAAGACTAGCATTTTGTAATAACCGAAGCTTTAAAAAATTTTCCTAGTCCCTTTAAACATAGAAAACACTTAGGTGCAAGTTTATTCCAGAAGTTCACATTTATATACTAGTAACATTGGCAAGGGAAAAGCTGGACACCGTTTATTTAGTGGAAAATAACTGAAATACACTGATGTAATTTGTCAGACATGCTGATACTTCTGTATAATCAAAATTAACTTCACTAACCTAGTGTGGATTGCACTGTAAATACATGTATTCGTGAAGTTCTTATGAAGGTGCTGGTAAAGCCAGTTGTGTCGCATTATTTCTAGTTATGCAGAGAGTTATTCAGAGCTTCTATGGCAGAAGCTTGCTAGACAAAGATGATTTCCAGTTGTAGATAGGGTTAGTTGGTGGGCACTGAGAAATGGAAGTGTGATCATCAAATAGACTTCATTGGGGTGGGTAAAAGCATTGGTGCATTCTTACCGGTCAGTGTTGAATGAAAGTAATAATCTTTTACCAACTTGAACCTAAGACGTGTGCAACACCATTTACTTATATCAATATTTTTGGAAACTTTGAGTCTGAAACTGTGGTGATTTCTGTTTACTGAATAAATCTGTGTATCCAGCAATAATTGTTTGTGTCCTTGTTTGTCTTTTAGTTCTTGGAACGGCCGCTAGGTGGCTCTGAATAAGTAGGTCACACGTTTTAAATACACCATTGCAAGGGGTGGTTGGTGGTGGTTGATGGTGGCCACACATTTTTCTATCCCAACGATCTTACTTTGCGTTCAGACTGATATAGTAGACAGTAAACAGAGTGGTTTTGGAGATTATAAAATAGAGCGAGGTGGCCACACCTTGAAATAATGCCAGGATGATCAATCTAATCACGGGGTAGCTCATGGTGATACCACCGCGACCGACTCGCATGGAGTGGGCGAACGAACCAGGAGCCATGTTCCCGAAGCCATCATTAGGTTAACGATGTCGTTAAAACTGGAAAAATGCATAGCGTAACGACATCGTTAACCTTACGACGGCTTCGGGAACATGGGTCCAGGCCCGTTGGTCGAGGCTAGGTTAAAAATCCCGGCCTATCGTGACTAGTGCACAGGTCCAATTAGCCAGTCGTCAGATGTCATTTCACAAAACGTTAACTACATATTTTCTTGGTACAGTTGGCGCGGAGCCAAAAATATTTCTGTCCAAATATCTCTTAAGCAATAAAAAAATAATATATGACATTGGACCATGCCCAGTTGAGTAGAATCTATTACGGGATGGAGGCCTACTAGGCGTAGCTACATGTGATGTGAATGACCCACCACAATCTGCTGGAACAGGGTGATGGAATTGGGACACTGGTAGGCCTAGCTAGCTAAGCTAGTGATCATGGTGATTTTATGGCCCCAAGAAGCCCTGGCCTGGCTTCAGAACTAAAGAATGAGAGTGTCCACCAACTGCTCCCCTATTTGAGACATTTCCCGTCACAGAATGCAGACTGTGAACCTGATCAGCTGATCAGAATGATCTGTCAAGAATCCACACGCGTATTTGACAGTCCATTTCCTCGCAGGGTGTATAATAAGTAACGTGTACAGAGCGAGCAGGCAACCAGGGAGTTTTGTGCATAGAACTAGTCCGATCACTCCCTGATGAGATTTTCAAAGTATTAAGATAAATATTATTGTTTACATACATTTTTTAGCAATACGAATTACATAAGAATGTGGGGACGTATATCATAAACAACATCTAGGAGTATCATGTATTATTTCGTTTAGGTTTAAGAGATATTTGGACAGAAATATTTTTGGCTCTGCGCCAACTCTACCAAGAAACAGTTCAACTTGCGGGAAGTGATATCTGACGACGTGGTTGGCTCGGGTTGATCGGACCCGCGCCGTGATAGGCCGGGATTTTCAACCTCGACTCGAGCAAGGGGCCTGGTTCTTCTTACCTGTGTCCTTTCGCCTACTCCATGCGAGTCGGTCGCGGAGGTATCACCATGAGATACCCCGTGATTAGGTTGATTATCCTGGCATTGTTTCGAGGCGGGGCCACGTCACTCTATTTTACAATCTCCAAAAACACTCTATTCTGTATACTATATCAATCTGTAACGCACAGTAAGCCTGATGGAATAGAAAAATGTGTGTGCCCACCATCAACCCCCACCACCACCACCCCTCAAGACTAGCTTTGGCTTATATTTTTCAAACCTGAACAGTTTCATGGTGTTATAAAATACGTTATTAGAACGTATGACCTACTTATTTAGCGCCACCTAGCGGCGGTTCGAAGAACTAAAAACTGCTGCTGCCACCTAGCGGACGTTTAAAGAACTAAAGTGCAAAAAATGAATAAGAATCATATTTCAATCTTTATTACACAATTTATACATTTGGAAAGACCCATGGCAGGGAGGATTGTTTAACACATCCACCAACATCCTTTTCGCAGTCTGCAGTCCCCTGCAACCATCTGCGATTTTTTTTATTGGGGCTCCTTCTCAAAATATTTTTGCCATGGTGTAGACACCTTTGCTTCAGACAAGTTCTACTTCCGGCATCTGCCACTACAGTCCTATGGCGCCACTGTTTTGCTCTGTTTTTTATTTCCTTTTTGATAGGTATCACCATGAGATACCCCGTGATTAGGTTGATTATCCTGGCATTGTTTCGAGGCGGGGCCACGTCACTCTATTTCATAATCTCCAAAAACCACTCTATTTACTACATACTATATCATTCTGAACGCACAGTAAGCCTGATGGAAGAGAAAAATGTGTGTGGCCGCCATCAACCCCCACCTCCACCCCTCAAGACTAACTTTCGCTTATATTTTTCAAACCTGAACAGTTTCATGGTGTTATAAAATACGTTATTACAACGTATGACCTACTTATTTAGCGCCACCTAGCGGGAGTTTGGAAAACTAAAAACTGCTGTTGCCACCTAGCGGAGGTTTGAAGAACTAAAGTGCAAAAAATGAGTGCGTCGCGCCTCCATCTCACATACTTAAAATTTATAGATTTGGAAAGACCCGGTGACTTGTCCTGTGCTTAAAACATCACCAGCGTCCTTGCTGCAGATTTCGTATCCCCCAAACCAGCCCTTCACAGTGTGGTCCTCAGCACTTGAGACTTCAAGGCTGCGATTCCATAGGCTGTTCATTTGTGGAATTTCCCTTCTTCCGTGGACTCGAGCCGTTGGGACAATGGGACCTGGCCTTGTGCCCTATAGGAACGACCAGTGAACAAATCAAGTGTTCATTGTTGAAGGAAAACAACTCATTTCAAGGTAAGATACAAATATTTCTCTGCACGAATGAAAATTTATGACCACAAGTAACAGTAAAGCCATATTTCTCGATTTTTGGTACATTCAGAAGTCGTGGAACCCCTGCGTCTTGCCGAAATCGGCTCTCGTATTCGTCGTCCATAACTTCGTACATGTGTGTCGGCAATTATGTCTGGCCATTTTGTCTTCAGTTCAACTGGCAGGGATTACATTTTATTTGGGCTTTCCTCTCCTTTCAGAATGTCTCGAAGCTTCATCAGAAGTTCCTCCACGTGATGCTGATATGTTGGACGACGCTGGTCCTGTCTATATTTCAGTTGGTTCAGACAATTGGTATTTGATCAGAAGTTGTGATGTTCACGTCCAGAAGTTAGGCCTTCATAACAAAACAATCATTGTATTAATTAAGAGTATTATTAATACAGGTAATTAATATAATTACTCACTTAGGTTTCTCTTTTCCGTGAGCGAAACTTACGGAGACGGGTCATAGCGAAAAAATCGCGTTGGAGATAGTCTATTAGTCTATTTTTCGGCTTTTCCCCTTGTTCCAAAATTGGCCACCAGGTGACCAATTTTGGCCTACAGTAAGAAAAAACAAAGCCCTAGATATAGTATTAACATATATTAAATCAAGTCTACCTAACAAAGTTCGGGATAAACCCAACAGAGTTGCTGACAATGATATTAGCTGAGTTCTCGAAGTCTGTTTAGAGGCAGATGGTCAAGTCCACGATCTCGGACGTGACAATTTTTGACTTAGTGCAGTCTCTGCAACAGATGGCACCAAATAAGCGTGACATGATACGGGGAACTTAATCGTTATTTGATATCAGAGACTGCACTGACTAAGTAAAATGTCACGTCCGAGATCATGGACTTGACCATCACACATCTGCCTCTAAACAGACTTCGAGAACTCAGCTTTTTAGGCCTACTGTACATCAAATACGGGAAATCGGATGACAATAATGATACAAACAAGAAATGAATTAAAAATACCGGAAATCGGATGTCGATGATGACGAACACCATGTACTAACGACAGAAATAAAAAAAAGATCGGCCTACACACCAAAGACGCCAGGAAATCGGATGTAAAGGGTGACACGACATAGGCCCCTTTCGAAAGTCGGCGATTTTGGCGCCGAGGGTAAAACCAAATGGAAAAATGCATTAAATTTTGACAGGAATTGCAGAAACTGTCAGAAACGCCTGAAATTTAGCAGACATGTTATGAGGGCCAATTCATTGAGAAATATGTAAAATAATTGGGTGTCATCGATCAATTTTTGAAGATTTATGCATCTTTCGTCAACTGAACAATAGAAGGCTTAAAGTGTGTTTTAATCCACCTATTGTTCAGGTGTAGAAAATCTGTGTCACCAATTTCTCGAAACTGATGACACCCAATTTTTTTCTCACACTTCTCAATGGTTTGATCATCACCACATTTCAGCCAAATTTCAAGCGTTTCTGGCAGTTATTTCTGCAATTTCTGGCATAACATAATGCATTTGGAATGCCCATTTGTTTTTACCCTCAGCGCCGAAATGGCCTACTTTCGAAAGGGGCCTATTATATACAAAACGACAGAAATATACGGTATAAGAACACATCAAATTCGGATGACATGAATAAATTTACAGGCCTAGGCCTACTAGTAATAGTTGGATAAATCCACTGCGTAAGATATTTATCACAATCTTATGGTCTGCATCCACTCACAGCAGGTTACCTGCGGTATCTCTTGGGGTTCGATGTCAAGTCCTTCCCCATGACTAAGACTAACATCAGCAGTGAAACCGCACGGCAGAAAAATGACAAGTCCTATCAGAGTTCAAGTGATATTAACCGATTCGTATATCAAGTCCTGGTATCAGAGTTCATGTGATAAACCGATTCGTATATCAAGTCCTGGTATCAGAGTTCATTCCTCAGTATGTGGAATCCGATTCGTATATCAAGTCGTAGGCTACAGCCCGTGATATCAGAAACCGTCACGAAATATTTCGTTTCCTTTGATATGGTTGGAGCAGGGAGCTCAAAGGATTGGACCATCTGGAAGCTGGAGGCTGAAAAAGAGGTTCATATTAAATAAACAAGCATGTACTGTTATCCGCGGGGGGATGGCCCCATTTCCTGGCGATTCTTTCGACCAAACAACAAATGGCAGTCGGAGGCACCGCTTACAGGCGCCTTGTTCCATGATCACTTTAGAGATGAAAAAAGTCTTATAGAAATAGACCTTTCCAACAAAGATGGCGGTCTACGAGATCTCACCATGACGTCACTTCCGATCGGGGAATCTCAAGTTCAGCCCCGTCAATCGACAACCGTCGAAACGGGGTGCTGGGGATTCTAAATTCGTATCCCGAGAGATTAGCAGCAACTTACCGCGTTTCTTCATTCCGCCGTACAGGGCAGGTCATCTCGTCACCAATATGTTTCATATTCCAACGGATTCATTTTGGAGTGGTTCGTGGCGGCGTGGGGAGCATTATAGTTAAGGGTCAAAAGCCCCTTCCGTCCAGCATTGCAACCAAATCCTACCAGCGAGAGAATGCCTGCGTAGAAAAAAGAACCGAAAATATTACATTTTGTTCAGTACAAGAGGCCCCTTTCGAAGGTCTTCAGCGGGTAATATCCTCGCCCTAGGTCAAAATGCGCACCATTTACATGAACGGTAATGTACATCTGCTGGAATCCGAGGTGGCATACATGTCAGCCTCTTTGGCCCAACACGTAGCGGTCAAAACCTTGGAAGTGCCTGAGTCAGCTGAAGTTACCCTCACTGTACGCATAGTTAGCCCACATCGTCAAACTAGGCTAGCATACCTCACATACAGAGAAGAAACGAAATTTTCTTACCAATATTTCAAATCGCCATGTCTTTCTTGCTCCTGCTCTCCTCCACCACGTCCTGCCCACACCTCACTTCCACCAAAAATGACCTCGTGGCATGTGTGCATGTGTCCTCAAGGATTACGTAACTCAGACCAATTGTAAACTTCCATTCAAGTATCCTTGGACACCGTCATGCCTGGCCGAGCCGTGGTGGTCTTACATCACCGAGTCGCGGGTTGGAATAGGTTGTGGGGTCAACTTAACTTGGCCAAGCTAAATCAAATAAACTGTTTGGCAGAACACATACAATGTACTAGTAGTCTCTTCTAGTGCTGGATACAATAATGCACTGTTTTTGTAATCCCTTCGTGTGTGGATATTTAGACATCGTTTAGTTGGTTTCAGTGGAAAAATTAGCCCTTTGTTCCCAGGCAATTTTGGCAGCGTCAATACGCGTATAAATGACATGGACGGGCTTGCCCGTTATCACTAGCGAGTTTTCGCAAAGCCCCCGAAACGCCAACGCGAACGTCTATCCTTTTGTTCGGTACTCTCTTCATTGCATCGAACAATGGGATAGGCGTTCGCGTTGGCGTTTAGGGGGCTTTGCGAAAACTCCCTAGCTGAAGTTCATCTTCCATCGACCTTCACCCCAACACCGAATTTTGTTAAAGAGCCTCTCGAGGCAGCTTTTTAGTGCATATTGATATGATTGCTAACACAGAATTGGTGGCATGAGGATGCAACTTGGGAATCATTTTTGAAGTAAAATTTCATCACTGTCAACATTTGATCCACAATTCATGAGTTCGTGGTTACTAGCGCCACCTGTTGTATAGTTG
>NMRB01000110.1:178240-215589 GCA_002633025.1 Notospermus geniculatus
CATTGTTTTTGCAGCCTCCCAAAAAGTTGTGTGTCAGATCAGGCTGTGGATGGGATATGAACATGCTTTGTTGACCAGGCAGTTTTGCTCTCAAAGTCACCCGTTTATTTCTATGAAGAGAAGTTTTGAATGTTGTCTTAGTGCTCGCTCCCTTCTCTGCGGTGACGAAGGGAGCAACCAGTAAGAACGCCTGATATTCTCAGGATGACGAATGTGGACCCAGAACGCTCGCCTTAATCCCTGCAGAGATGTCTCGTCTCGTTTTCACGCCGCGATTTCGCGCTGTGGCCTGTCACGTTCACAGGCAAAAGGCAATAACAAAAGATTTCTATACCATTGAAAAAAATAGTATCAATTTCTAGGGCCTGTGAAAGCGCCGCGTTTTGTCGCTCTCCGCCACAAAAAATCGCGTCTAGTGGGTACAGGCCTCAAGACCAACAGGCTGTGGGTCCTACGCTTATCGGGATGCAGGGAAAAAGGACATAAAAGTCCCGAAACTGTTGCAGAAGAAAGCATGAATGCACTTACCCAAGCATCAGTTACATGGATGATGACAATAGTCAACACCGCGAGTGCCAGAAACAACTTCATGCTTGTGATGTAGTCTAACGTGATCAGACACGGGCAAGCTGTAAAAAATAAATAATTTTCTGATTTCTCGGCCATAATTTCCTCTTAACGCGCGATGATCTGACTGTGAGTTTCGAGAAATGTGGAATTTGCTCTTACCTCAGCCGTGCTCCAAGCTTGGCTTGCAGACTGCAGTGACTGGGGAACCAGTGGAACTTTATAACGGTATCGGTAACTTAAAGACACGTGTCAATAGGAAGAGACGTATATCATCTGTCTCATATCATATGTCTCTAGGAAGATTACTCTATTGGTCCACGAGACAGAGGAGACCACAAGTCCATGGACCCTCATGACGTCATCGCATCATTTAAATATTTCTCTGTCGAAATCTGTTGAATCCTAAATTGAATATATTTAATTTTTTTACAGAAGTTTGATATTCAAAATCCCATTTTCACGTCTTTATGCGACCTTTAAAATTTAATTAAGACATGTGGCAATCAAGATTACTTGATCGAGCCAATGTTATTGTTTCCGACCAAACAAAATCTAATTAATTTTATCAAACTATCAAATTAAAAATCGGAAATTTGCTCTAGTTTCTGCCAACGGCACCAACTCGTTGACTATAAAATCATGAATCAGATTTGATAACCAACAAGCTTTATTGATAACATCATCATATTTGATGACCAATTCTGGTCGTGAGAGGAGGCGCAGGTGTTTCGGTAGGCCTATTCGATCAAAATATAGCAACACGTCAAGATTCCTTCGTGGAAAAGTTGTATTAGAATGAGTAGCAGAGTCCATTCTACAGGGATTCAAGAAAGCACCTTGGATGAAAATTTAACTCATTTTGATGCCCACAGAACACCTAATTTCATGAAAGTAACACTAACTTGGTCTTGGTAGAGTTCTTCTTCTCGAAGAATAGGGAGCGACAGGGGCGAAGCACCTCATACGTTTGGAGGCGATCGAATGTGTACCTGTATTGTACATAAATTTTTACGAACCGTTCTCCCACGTCTCATTAACCAAAAATTCAGTCATTTAGATAACCTATTTTCTTTCATCATCAACAACTAAAAACTGCCACGAATCTTGGCGTTAGTCGTTATGCCCTTCACTAAATTCCACGCCACTCACATGACCACGCCTCGTCATGACATAAGCGTCCGGAGCGGCATCGGACAACAAATACAGCCAACCAAGAACGATGTTTACTGACCTCTGCCCTAAGCTCCATATCAAAACAAATACAGTCAATCGCGAACGATGTTTACTGACCTCTGCCCCTAGTTCCGTGTGACAACAAATTCAGCCAATCGCGAACGATGTTTACTGACCTCTGCCCTAAGCTCCATGTCAGAACGAATACAGCCACCAATCAACGATGTTTACTGACCTCTGTCCCTAAGCTTCATTTATGGCGCAGGATTTGACAATGGGAAGTTATTTTCGACAGAGAAGAACGAATAGGCGAACGGCCAATAAGGAATGATGGCATGAGGATGCAACTTGGCCATCATATTTAAAGTAAAATTTCATCAATGTCAAAATTTGATCCACAAATTTATTAGTTCATGGTTACTAGCGCCACCTGTTGTATAGTTTCAGTACTGTTAGTAGCCCAATAGCAAGCTGCCTCTAGAGTCCCTTTAAGTATATATTTTCATTTTCAACCAATTGGGAGATAAAGGAGCGATTTTATCATCATTAATTAAGTTTGTCTTTATTGATGTTTCAAATACAGAGAAGAGTCGGTGACCCCTTCAACCCGTTGCTGTCTCCGCTTTCTTCTCCGCGCAGGCGTATGCAACATAATCCTGAATGTACTGTTTTCCTTCGGGTGAATCTGGGTCCTGTTGAGCCTCCAGGAGTTTCTTGACCGCTGCAACGACGTGGTCGCGTCCCTGCTGCTCCGTACATTTATTCGTGATCTTCTCCGCCGGTTTATTTTCCTGAGGTTTTGCAGCCGCCGCCTGTTGAGCAGCCTGGTTGTCAGCCTTCCACGAATCTCTGATAGCGTCGAAACCAAGTCGTGCGGCACCTTGTACGGAGGCGGAAACAACATTCTCTAGTATCAGATTACCGAACTCTTTCAGCTTACTTACTCCCTGTTCCAATTTAGGTTTAGGCGTACCAGGGACTTGCGGTGGATTTCGGGAGGAAGACTTGGGAACGTTTGGTTTTCGTGATGGAACGCGCACCGTGACATTATTTCCCAGCAGCTTCTTACTGGTTTTCGTCTTTCCCTTTCCTATCCGCGCTCTGTTTCTGCTGCCGGGAATTGGCGGCCATTTTCGTCTACCACCGCTCCTAGTTCTACCGGGTATTGGCGGCCATTTTCGTTTCCCGGGCACTGTTGGTTTTCTCCTTCCTGGCAGGACTGGTTTTCTCCTTCCTGGCAGTGTCGGCTTTCTCGGCAGTGTTGGCTTTCGCCGACTCGTCGGGCGGCGGATTGATGGTAAGCGTCTATTGCCCGAACTAGTCCGACGACTTCTGCTTCCTCTTCCCTGAAAACGAATTGGTATTTTTGAAACAAAGTTAGACCTAAACCTAGCTTTTCGCCCGTTGCCAAAACAAAAATTTAACATGTCTCATTTGGGTCCATGGGCCGTGCATAAAACATCTTAGGTGTAAAATTTCCCTTGGCTTATCTTTTGTTTGGGACAATATTTTAAGGGAAATTTTACACGTAAGATGTTTTGTGCATATGGCTCCATATTCATGAAATTACAAGTCTAAGTGTGACACTGACTTATCCTTTGTTCCACACAAAAGATAAGTACAATGTATCACACGTTGACTAAGTATGAATATGGACCCAGAACACTTCATCCCAGAGAGGTGTAACGCCAGAACACACTCTCGCGTTTTCACGCTGGCCTGCCATTTTCGCAGGCAAAAGGCAATAACAAAAGATTTCTACCATTGAAAAAAAAACCAAGGTACAAAAAGCACAAAATTGACACACTAAATGATAATAAACAAGAAGTCAATCTCCAGAATTCACGAATTTTCGACCCCAACCGGGGTCTTTTTCAAGTGGAACTTTACAATCTGAAACTCTAGAAAAGACCAAACTCTTTTCTAGAGTTTCAGATTGTAAAGTTCCACTTGAAAAAGACCCCGGTTGGGGTCGAAAATTCGTGAATTCTGGAGATTGACTTCTTGTTTATTATCATTGAAAAAAAAACAGTATCAAATTTCTATGGCCTGTGAAATCGCCACGTTTTGTCAGTCTCCGCCACAAAAAATTCGCGTCAGTGGTTACAGGCCTTAAGGTCGATCTATAGTCATTGGGTTTTCCCCCAGACAAGCGCATTCCAAGCGGCCCACTGGCGTGTAACTGAATGAATCATAATGAATAATAATTGCATCTAGTCTGTTCGCCAATTTTAGGCCGCGTTAGCGCTCACATAGATTTTATTGTTGTCAGTCAATTATAGGCCTTGGCATCCAATGGTCCGCTGATTTCCCCACGTAATATTTGGAAACGCACTATAGTGAACGTGTGTTGCAAATAGTAAACAAACCCACGTGAAGAATAAAGTTTCAAAATTGTGAGCAGTTTTTCTCCCACTTTTATAAACATTTTTCAAACTATGAAAACGGAAGTGTGTTGTTCACCAAATGGAGCTTGTCGGTATAACAGCCGATTCTGGGTTTTTTCAGTAGATGTCCGCGAAAATTACGAAACAGAGAAAATTTTGTTGAGTAAAAGCCAAACTTTGTTAATTATAAGCCTAATTAGCATATTTTTTAAAAATCTGCGGTTATACCGACATGCGCTAGGTATGGCTGCGTCTTTTCCAACAGAGTTTGCTTCGATGCAACATAGCATGCTGACGTAAAATTGCTCAAGGAATTTGTTTCGGCCTTTCCAACAAAGTCATTTTTCTGGGCAATTTGGAAATAGGATCCAATTATTTAGGGTGAAAGTTCACTTAGATGCTTCATACCTAACGTACCGTACTAGAAATGTTTTTGTAATCATTGTTATCAATGAATTATTACGAGTTTAAGTTGGGCAGTTCGGCGGCACCCAATGGGTATAGATCGACCTTAAGTCCCACATATTAAGGCTTATCTTATCGGGATGCAGGGAAAAAGGATATAAAAGTCCCGAACTGTTGCAGAAGAAAGCATGAATGCACTTACCCAGGCATCAGTCACATGGATGATGACAAGAGTCAACACCACGAGTGCCAGAAACAACTTCATGCTTGTGATGTTGTAGTCTACAACGTGATCAAACACGGGCAAGCTGTAAAAAATAAATAATTTTCTAATTTCCCGTACATATTTTCCTCTTAACGCGCGATGATCATTCTCTATCTTGTTGTGAGTTTCGACAAATGTGGAATTTGCTCTTACCTCAGCCGTGCTCCAAGCTTGGCTTGCAGACTGCAGTGATTGGGGAATCAGTGGAACTTTATAACGGCATCGGTCACTTAAAGACACGTGTCTCTAGCAAGATTTCTCTATTGGTCCATGAGGCAGGGTAGATAACAATGTCCATGAACCATCATGACGTCATCGCATCATTTAAATACAGTGTGTATTTCTCTGTCAAAATCCGTTGACTCCTTCAAAAATGTCCAAATTGATATTTTAATTTTTTAACAGAAGTTTCAGATTCAAAATCCCATTTTCACGTCGCGACCTTTAAAACTCAATAAAGACCTTTGGCAATTAAGATTAGATACCCCGGTACTTGATCGAGCCAGTGTTATTGTTTCCGACCAAACAAAATCTAATTAATTTTATCAAACTGTTTTATCAAACTATCAAATTAAAATAAAAATCGGAAATTTGCTCTTAGTTTTTCCCGCAGCATCAACTCGTTGAACAATAAAATCAATGAATCAGTTGATAACCAACAAGCTTTATTGATAACATCATATTTGATGACGAAGTCTGGTCGTGAGAAGAGGTGCAGGTGTTCCGGTATTCCATGAAATAGCAACACGCCAAGAATCCTTCGTGGAAAAGTTCGAATGAGCAGCAGGGTCCACTCTACTGCGATTCAATAAAGCATCTTGGGCGAAAAACTCATTTTGATGCCCATAGAACCCCTAATTTCATGAAAGCAACACTAGCTTGGTCCGCGGAGTTCTTCTTTTCGAGAAGAGGGAGCGAATTTGGGGGTGAAGCATCTCATACGTTTGGAGGCGATCGAATGTGGACCTGCATTGTACATTAATTTTTACGAACCGTTCTCCCACGCCTCATTAACCAAAAATTCACATTCATTTTTTAGATAACCTATTTTCTTTCATCATCAACAACTAAAAGCTGCCATGAGTCTTGACGTTAGTCGTTATGCCCTTCACACCACGCCACTCGACCACGCACCGTCCTGACATCAGCGTCCGGAGCAGAGGTCAAACTCATCACGTTGGATTAGCAGACGACATTTCAAAAAGTGGGAAATTAGTCTACGGGAATTGGCGGCCATTTTCGTCTACCACCGCTCCTAGTTCTACCGGGTATTGGCGGCCATTTTCGTTTCCCGGGCACTGTTGGTTTTCTCTTTCCTGGCAGGACTGGTTTTCTCCTTCCTGGTAGTGTCGGCTTTCTCGGCAGTGTTGGCTTTCGCCGGCTCGTCGGGCGGCGGATTGATGGTAAGCGCCTATTGCCCGAACTAGTCCGACGACTTCTGCTTCCTCTTCCCTGAAAACGAATTGGTATTTTTGAAACAAAGTTAGACCTAAACCTAGCTTTTCGCCCGTTGCCAAAACAATAATTTAACATGTCTCATTTGGGTCCATGGGCCGTATGCATAAAACATCTTAGGTGTAAAATTTCCCTTGGCTTATCTTTTGTTTTGAACAATACTAATAGTTTAAGGGAAATTTTACACTTAAGATGTTTTGTGTATATGGCTCCATATTCATAAAACTACAAGTCTAAGTGTGACACTTATCCTTTGTTTCACACAAGTATCACACTTTGACTTAAGTATGAATATGGACCCAGAACACTTGATCCCAGAACACTTGATCCCATTTTCGCAGGCAAAAGGCAATAACAAAAGATTTCTACCATTGAAAAGCACAGTATCAAATTTCTATTGCATGTGAAATCGCCACGTTTTGTCACTCTCCGCCACAAAAAAAATTCGCGTCAGTGGGTACAGGCCTTAACTCCCACATACATGTATAAGGCTTATCGGGATGCAGGGAAAAGGGATCTACATATAAAAGTCCTGAAACTGTTGCAGAAGGAAGCATGAAATGTACTTACCCAGGCATCAGTTACATGGATGATGACAAGAGTCAACACCACGAGTGCCAGAAGCAACTTCATGCTTGTGATGTAGTCTACAACGTGATCAAACACGGGCAAGCTGTAAAAAAGAAATAATTTAATTTCTAATTTCCCGCACATATTTTCCTCTTAGTCTTAACGCGCGATGATCATTCTCTATCTTGTTGTGAGTTTCGACAAATGTGGAATTTGCTCTTACCTCAGCCGTGCTCCAAGCTTGGCTTGCAGACTGCAGTGATTGGGGAATCAGTGGAACTTTATAACGGCATCGGTCACTTAAAGACACGTGTCTCTAGCAAAATTTCTCTTTTGGTCCATGAGGCAGGGTAGATAACATGTCCATGAACCATCATGACGTCATCGCATCATTTAAATACAGTGTGTATTCTCTGTCAAAATCTGTTGAATCCTTCAAAAATGTCCAAATTGATATTTTAATTTTTTAACAGAAGTTTCAGATTCAAAATCCCATTTTCACGTCGCGACCTTTAAAACTCAATAAAGACCTTTGGCATTTAAGATTAGATACCCCGGTACTTGATCGAGCCAGTGTTATTGTTTCCGACCAAACAAAATCTAATTAATTTTATCAAACTGTTTTATCAAACTATCAAATTAAAATAAAAATCGGAAATTTGCTCTTAGTTTTTCCCGCAGCATCAACTCGTTGAACAATAAAATCAATGAATCAAATGATAACCAACAAGCTTTATTGATAACATCATATTTAATGACAAAGTCTGGTCGTGAGAAGAGGTGCAGGTGTTCCGGTATTCCATGAAATAGCAACACGCCAAGAATCCTTCGTGGAAAAGTTCGTAGAATGAGCAGCAGGGTCCACTCTACTGCGATTCAAGAAAGCATCTTGGGCGAAAAACTCATTTTGATGCCCATAGAACCCCTAATTTCATGAAAGCAACACTAGCTTGGTCCGGGGAGTTCTTCTTTTCGAGAAGAGGGAGCGAATTTGGGGGTGAAGCATCTCATACGTTTGGAGGCGATCGAATGTGTACCTGTATTGTACATTAATTTTTACGAACCGTTCTCCCACGTCTCATTAACCAAAAATTCACATTCATTTTTTGGATAACATATTTTCTTTCATCATCAACAACTAAAAGCTGCCATGAGTCTTGACGTTAGTCGTTATGCCCTTCACTAAACACCACGCCACTCGACCACGCCCCGTCCTGACATCAGCGTCCGGAGCAGAGGTCAAACTCATCACGTTGGATTAGCAGACGACATTTCAAAAAGTGGGAAATTAGTCTATTCTTTCTTAGATTAATCCGCAGAAATGAGGGGTCATATATCTGTCATGTGTTGCTGTTGTCATTTTTCAGCATTACTCATCACAATGACACCATCTATCACGCACTTGAAAATGGAATGGTCAACTGCAAGATGAAAACTCAGAGGTATTATGGACCTACTTCCGGTAATCAAAGTCTTTAGATTCAATGACCTGTGCCTTATGCTCACCGGCGCCAGCAAAGTCGTCGCTCCAACGATTGTAACAGGACTTGCGGCAACGACCCATTAACAAACTTAGTCATCTATCATAACCAAATTGTGAGGGCAGTCAAGTTTAACTGGACCAACTACAATAAGCAATTTAACACCTCATTTCACCATCGCTGAACTGAGGGACCATTGCCCGAAATATTTGTGGGGGTAGCAGTCTCACGCATCTCAAGCGAGGAGCATCCACGTATTGTGATACTAGGACGACGTGTACTTTTTCACTGAAATGTGCACGGTTATGCTCCATTATTAGTGCGAACAATGGCATGGGTGGGTCCATGCTCACAAGAGTAAGTGCCGGCCCGGTCGCCAGTTTTGGTAACTAAATGCGAAATCTCAATACGGTGATGAGTTACCATAGAAGTAGTGTCACGAGAGGTTTGACTTGCATCGGAGGTGAAATACGGATTTCGACATTTTCCTCTCTCAGATTTGATAGGTGGTGGTCCACGCCCACGTATTACAACGGACACTTGGGACGTTTTCGCCTGTTTGTCATTTCTTTTGATGATTTCACTGAAGGAAACACTTTCTTGACAAGGAATATACCTACTTACATGACTTTCTTCTTCATGCCCAACTCCCGGATGACAATGAAAATGTCGTCTGCGACGCTTGGGATGGACGGTACTGCAAAGGACCTCTTGAACTTCGTGGACTTTGCTTCTGGTAAAGTCAGAGCGGCACTGGACCGTCCAGTACGGTCCAAACGGAAAATAAACCATCGAAAGTACTTGCAAAAACAACTGAAGCAATGTCACATTGTGGTGAAGAACGGTATCAAGGATCAGGAACCAGGAATCGTCGAGAAGACGTCTGTGTCAAAACACCAGAAGGAGATTGGCGTTCAGGTGAAATCGTTGCAAGCGTTGTTTGACCAGAGGACGCTACATGAAAAGTGTTGCACCGATTCCTATAGTTCCTTTGGGCGGGCGAGGAAGGCTCCATTCCAAAAGCGCCACCTCCCCGCTTCATTCTTTGTAGAGCCAGTTCCAAAACTGCGGGAAAAGCAATGTTTGTCGGACTTTCATGGCGGGATACGGGGCTTTGGCTACCAGAGCCATTTTCAGGATTCGTTGGATTCGCTGCTGGCGGAACAGGATTTGAGCGACATACTCTCCGACGAAAGGTCGGACACCGCATCGGTAAGAAGTGTTACCCCTGGCTGCTGTGGCAACGGACCAGCAAGCCCTACAGTTGACAATTTCGGTTGTGAAATACCTTGTGCGGGTTCTTATCCCCCGCCCGAGCAAAGCAGGTCCACCTTGCAGGAATATGAACAGAACCCTCACCATACTTTGCCAGATTGTAGATTCTCTCATCTAAATGGCATGAATGGGAGAGGACAATCTTTCAAAGAACTTAATCAATACGAAGGATGCACAGACAACAGTCTCCTGCTTTCGTCCACAGAAAATGCCGCAATGGAAGAACGGAGGTACCAGGGAAACTTCGGACATGAGGTGGTGATAAACCAGGCGACCCGTCAGGAGACGGAGCTCCATCATCCAGTGGCTGAGTTGGACATACAACCGACCGTTCCAGGTGTAGTTTCCCAACAAAACGGCGACATTGATTCCTTCTACCAATTTGAGAACAATCATCAGGCAACTTATAATATTTATGCTTCGCCCCAGTTTCAGACATTTTCTGTCCAGGGAACTGAATCTTTCCTTTCTGGCTTCAGGAGATGAACCATTGGTTTCTTAAACCAGGCATGTAAAGAAAACCAAAAACTGTGAATTCCATTAAGTAGAATATATTATTGTAAAATAAATATCATTTTTAAGATATCATTAGCATAATAGTGAACATAGTGTTCATGAACAAATTAAATGCAGTGAGTTGAAAAACTATGTAGCATCACAGATATGTATTATGCAACTATTCATTTAGTGAAGAAGCCATGGGAATCAACAACATGTAGGAGGAGATTTCTCACTCAGCTAAAATGTCTGAAAAATAGTTTCTGTGTTTCTATTCATAAATTTTGAGAAATGCGGTTTTCAGATCAGAAGCAAATGTGACAAAACACACAAACAACACACCAAAATATGTGATTCTCAGTGTCAACATAATGTGGACTCTCTCTCTTGCAATAGTTGGAGAAGCAACAACAAATACTAGCATCCTCTGAACCAGTTCAAAGTCTCAGGGCTTCTTCTGTCAATAGTTACAACAGCCAATGCCAACTTTGGCTTTTGAACAGCTGCTTAATTTGGTTCTTTTAACTTTTCACCATTGGAAGTACATATAACCTTGAGGTATTGGCCTAAATTCTCAATAAGTGTTCACATATACTGCATTTCACATATTCAATCATGGCACCAATTGTGGCACGCTTAACAGTGGGAAGTGGCTAAATGATGAAGAGGAAGCCCTTACTTCTCCAGGGTGCCAAAAATCAGACGTGTGCCCTTCGCTACAAAGAAGTTTTGGTCTTACAGCATGTGTATGAAGTGAAACATTAATATCTGGAAGTGGGAGTGTCACCACATTAACAAAGCAGTATCTGGAACAAAGACTTGGTGCACCACATAAATTGCCAAATATTATCAGGTACAGATTCAGAATGTGGGTATGGCTGCCTGCAACCAACGCCCCAGAAGCCCCTGCAAAACATGCTGGATCCACACCCGCTCGTTCTTTACCCATCTTCAGTTTGCACATTCTGGTTCTGTCACTGATAAGGTACACTTACATGTAGAAGAAAAACTAGATTATTTTATTTTTGGATGGTTTAAGTGTAATTGGAGGGGTATTTCCAGCTGAGAGGGGCAAGCCACACTAAGGATGTTGTTCCTTACATCTTGATTCTCAGTTCTGTCATTCTTACAAACAACTCTCGCATATGACTTTCCTTTGCATTCTATATAGGCAGAGGGTGAGATCGAAGTCTTGAAATTTAGCCATAACATCAGACCAATTTGTGAGTTAACATCACATTTTAGACACTCTTACACACATGGTGAGAACACTCCTGTTCATTTCACTGAACTGTAATTTGCTCTGGCTACAAGGCAGGAATTTATATGAAGAATCTGATTTCCTTTTCTTAAACGCTCTCCTAAATACCTATAGGCATCAAATCTTTGACATGAATATTATCGTACATTTCGAAAAAGCAGCACTCTAAAAAATCTCAAAAACAGAGTTTCCATAATGAGAATTTGAGTATATCTTCATTTCTGGGTCAATGACTCGGATCTCACCCAAATATTTCTACAAACTATCACTCCTGTGTACATTTCGACTGCCATTTAGGTGCTTTTTCAAACCCATTTTTGCCATATCGATAATCTTCAAAAGTCTGGGTGATTTCTTTCTGAGTATTCATGACAAATGGACCACGCTGAACAATAGGTTCATTAATTGGCTCACCACCAATAAGGACGAAGTGGTTATCTTTTGTTCCCTTATTCTCGAAGAGTATTTCCGTTCCATCGCTAAAAACAACAGTGTGGTGGGCATCCGCCTCAGTTTGTTTGTCGGCAGGCCCTACGGAGAGAGACATCCATACTTGAATGAGGAGATTTGGAGTAGACAGGCCAATGATAGGGTTTTTCTGATTTCTTGTCAATCCGAACACAGCAGCATCTCACCTAGAACCAAACCTTAACTGCTGCAAAACTAGGAGATGACATAAAAGCAAACACTTACCACTTGTTAGTGATCCATCTAAAATATAGGCAAAAACAGCCCATCCAGCAGGCACAGCTTGGGTAATACTGCTCCCTTTTGCCATTTTGAAATCAAGATACAGCGTTGGTGTTCGAGTGTAGACTTTGGACTGAAATAAATCAAGTATAATGACTTTAAAACAGTGGTGACTGACTCTAGTTTTCTACAGCCTAGTTGAGAGTCAACTTGCGCACGAAAATTTTCATGTGGAGAAGAGAGCATTTACTCACTTTAATACCCAATGCGTCCCCAGCGATCACTTTTACGGTCACACCATTCTTGCTACCGGATGGGATATCTTTGGCCAAAAGTTCCTGATATGCTGGCTCACACATCTTATGCTTCTTGCTAAGGTTCACCCACAGCTGTAGGCCATGTGATTCTTCTGGACCATCAGGCATCTCACAATGGACGATTCCTTTCCCTGCAGTCATCCACTGTAAAATAAGCAAGTGTCCAATGTCAATTAGGAGGATTTAGCTTCATACACTAAAATTATTAAGACGAATAATCAGTTACATCTAACAAAAAGCTGATATTACCTGCAAGTCTCCAGCATTTAGGACTCCAGCATTTCCCAGAAAATCTTCATGCTTTCCTCGCCCCTTCAACATGTATGTAACCTATGATGAGAGAGACAGTATGAAATATACAGGTGTCTTCTATTACATCATCTCATACGACATAATACCGGTACACTGATTGAATTGGCTGATTACCATCATCAAAAAGAAGAATATCTTTGCTTTTATTTGTTAACTTAATATCAAGGGAAATGCCCTACATACCGTCTCAAACCCTCTGTGTGGATGGTCAGGAAACCCTGCTGGTTCAGCAACAGAAAACTCATCAAGCATCAAGAATGGGTCCAAATCTTGAAGCTAAAGAAGAAAGGGTGAAGACTGTGAGTGCAGCTTGGCTACTCCCGTTAGCTCATGATGATTTTACTACAAAAGAGAAGACAACAAAGTGATCGAGGAGAAAAGGTAAGTAGGCCTAGGCCCCTAGGTTTAAGTCCCAACAGAAAACCTATTTTCCTCTTGACTGACAGCATCCGTGCTCACCTCCGCTCTCCCAATACTTCTCCTAACTCTGGCACCAACACCTTCATCCTGCCACTTGCTCAAAACTGTCTTCACCACTGTCCTTGACATGTCGTTATCTGGAGAAAGAAAGAATTGTATTCATTCACAGGTTCATGCTTAGGACTTTTAATCATATGCCACGAGACGATGACAGTAGGTTGAGTAGATAATTTAGCTAAGCCTAGCCTATACTGGTAGCTAGGCTAGCTACTAGGCTAGGCTGCCTAGGTAGGCCTATCTATATTATCTATATTATATAGCTATCTGTCAAATCATTAGTTGTCAAACAATGAAACATGTCAAATGTCATTTTTTGGGTGTGGGGGAAACACTTCACTGCATACTGGAAATCTTGACAACGAATGATGAACAAATGAACACAGATGCATTTACTGTTATATTTCCTTTATACCTGCAGATGCTGGTTAAATTTGAGGTTCCTGATCTAGTAGTAATTGGTGATTTTTATTGAAAAATGCCAAAGAATTTGTTTACGATTATTCGTTGTTATCGTCGTTCAGGTAAACGTCGTGGAATCATTTCATAAGGTACCGGGTATCACTCCACTGCTTTTCTTCAGATTTGGTTTACGAAAAAAGGCGGATCAACGACTTCGGGGGGCAGTTTATTGAATGCAATTAATTTCAATGATTTTTCACCAATATGAGGGAACCACAGCGAGTCATGGAATATTTTGACACATGCCCTTCCAGCACTCCATCAGGGTGAATTCATAAACAGCATCACACGATCGAATTCACCCTGGAGTCACCACATCAACCAAGCATTGTAGAGTTGATCATTGTGAATTAAATTTCTTTCCCAACAAGACAAGGAGTTCAGCGAAGATGAAGACAAGTGTGATGTATCAATTCATATAAAATATCAATTTATTTTCATATATCAAGAAAAACACAATGACAGATTACAATCCAGTGATTTGCTTTGATAGGCCCATGTAGTCTGGGCCCAGGGTTGACAGAAGAAAGGCACTATACCAGTAGGCCTACCAATGAGCCATTCAATGCCAAGCTTGTGTTTCTTATGATGCCAGGATTAGACCTACTATTTAAATCAAATATATCATCCTTATATTTCAATTTCTCCTAGCAAAAGACACTAAATTACACATTCTAACTGCATGTTATACAAATCACTGCCAATTTCACAATGTACAATCTTCAATGGGAGAACTGATTGATTAATTCACTCCATTACGGAACTGAGAAAATTTCTCATCACCCTCTCCCCAAACTCTTTCTTCAAAGAGTTTTCAATTCCCTTGAGGGGGGGACCAGTCAATCCATCTGATCCACTTGACACAAGTGGACAGATATTTCCTTGAGAGTGAAAACTCTCTCCCTAGGGAGACTTCTGTCCAAAGATGGCATTGTCCATTCATTGTTTTCACAAATCCTGCTAAGATTTCAAATGGGAAACCACCTGAAATGGGGAAAAAACCAAAGTTCAACAGCATGTTCAAGAGGATAGAAAAGGCAGAAAGAAGACACAATTTAAACAATTCATATTGCTTCTTAGTGGAATTTGGTCCAAGGAAAGAGCAAGTTTCCATGACAACCATTCAACTTTCCAGATCACATTCCGGTACCTTCTTCAGTTTAAATGAAGACAAGTACCACAGTCCACTGTGATACAAATGTCACACCCCTCTGTATCAATAATATTTATTACCTGTACCTTATTGGCAGCTTCTAAAGTTGTGATCATCTTCATCAAATCTGCTTTATCCAGTTCCACTGATGTAATTTTACTTTCATTGTCTCTTTGGATGTCCAGATCAAGGTTTAAGATTGGTTCTTGGATAGAAGACAGCTTGTCACTTGACATCACCAACTAGTAAAAGAGAATACAGGTACAATATGTCCACTAGCTAGCAGCATCTGTAATGAATACCCCATACCCTCAAGACATATAAACTTACATTAACTTGCCAGTCAAAGTCCTTTAAATGTGCTTGTGATATGGCAGTCGTTTTGCAGACTAAAGCATGTTGTATCTCATCACGACGTAGATGGGTGGCTGTCAAAAGTTGTTGCCGAAGACTAGAATCAATAGACTCAAACTCTTTGTCAGCCTGAAGTAAAGAATTTCACACATTAACCTAGAATATCTTTGCTTCTTGAAACTGGAGACAATCCAAGTGTCATGGGCCTGGATAATGCCCTATCACATAGGCTGTACCAATTATGCCTGGAGTGAATTTCTGGAAACCTCAACAAGAGGATAGAATGCCAGGAAGATGCAATTCCACCAACCTCATCTTTGCTCCACTGATTTTTTACAACCGATTTTGATGCAATTTTGATTTGTTCTACAACATCCCACCATTCCTCAAGGTTCCATATTTCAGAATAATCTTGATATCTTGGTCCCAGCTTTTGACAGAGTTCATCAATTACCTCATGTACGAACTGAAAAAAGAAGCATGATCAAAAACTGCTATCGACTTCAAAGAAGACACACCCCAAAGAAGGTGCACATGGATGCGCAGTGCAGTGAACACTGTCAATTAATTGGGGCATAGGCCTACAACAAGTAGGCCTTATCTAAATCAGTTGTGGGTTGCCTGATCGCTGATGGTGACATTGATCTTGGAGGTATTTTTATAGGCCAAGACTAATTCCTCCAAGCACAAGCAACAACGACTGATGACCATGACCTGATGACTCTGAGGAGTTGAGAGAAATCTGATATGAGCATTCATTGATGATGATAAATGAAAAGGCAATTTCCAGAGTGTTTGCAAATTTTCGACCCCAAGCGGGGTCTTCTTCAGGCTGGAACTTTACAATCCGAAACTCTAGAACAGTCTGAGCTGAAACCCAAATGTAGATTAGAAGTATCCCATCCAAACAGGACGTGACAGCAATTAAGGAAAGAATACAAGCCCCAAAAAGTGGTTGCTCAACCTAACAGAAATGTAATTAGTGAATGTAAGGCTTGAATAGGCTGAAAGGAAGGGTGTATAATATACATTGTAGCTTGGAGGAATTAAACTAACAGTATAATTATACTAACAGTACAATACCCCAAGACTATAGTAAGAGTAATTTATATTAAACAAATGAATGAGGAAGTGATAAAAAATTAGGCCTAGAAAAAGAAATGAAGAAAGAGATAATAAGAAATGAAGGGGCAACAGTAAAGAAAGAAAGCCTAGGTGAACAGCACCTACAAAACNGGTCTAATCCTGGCATCATAAGAAACACAAGCTTGGCATTGAATGGCTCATTGGTAGGCCTACTGGTATAGTGCCTTTCTTCTGTCAGCCCTGGGCCCAGACTACATGGGCCTATCAAAGCAAATCACTGGATTGTAATCTGTCATTGTGTTTTTCTTGATATACCGGTATGAAAATAAATTGATATTTTATATGAATTGATACATCACACTTGTCTTCATCTTTGCTGAACTCCTTGTCTTGTTGGGAAAGAAATTTAATTCACAATGATCAACTCTACAATGCTTGGTTGATGTGGTGACTCCAGGGTGAATTCGATCGTGTGATGCTGTTTATGAATTCACCCTGATGGAGTGCTGGAAGGGCATGTGTCACAAATATTCCATGACTCGCTGTGGTTCCCTCATATTGGTGAAAAATCATTGAAATTAATTGCATTTTCGTTAAACTGCCCCCCCCCCCCGAAGTCGTTGATCCGCCTTTTTCCTCCAAGGTAAAACCAAATCTGAAGAAAAGCAGTGGAGTGATACCCGGTACCTTATGCAGGGCCGGATCCAGGGGGGCGTGGGGGCGTACGCCCCCCCTATTTTTGGTAGAGTAGGCCTAGGCCTAGTGATTTTTTTTAGCAAGAAAAATTTAATCACATAAAAAGTCGAGTATTTTGCTCTCAGATGCCAGGAAAATGCATATAAAAGCACTTAAAATTGTCAAACCCCTTTGGGCTTCATTCTTTCGGTGCTCACCACCTCGGGCGGGCGGCGTCGAACTACGCCCCCCTTTCTGTCAATCCTGGATCCGGCCCTGTTATGAAATGATTCCACGACGTTTACCTGAACGACGATAACGACGAATAATCGTAAACAAATTCTTTGGCATTTTTCAATAAAAATCACCAATTACTACTAGATCAGGAACCTCAAATTTAACCACCATCTGCAGGTATAAAGGAAATATAACAGTAAATGCATCTGTGTTCATTTGTTCATCATTCGTTTTCAAGATTTCCAGCATGCAGTGAATAACTTGGGTGTTTCCCCCACACCCAAAAAATGACATTTGACAATCAGAATCACAATGCAGAATGATTTGACAGATCAGAGATAGCTATGTGTTAGCTGTGTGGGTAGCTGGGGGCCTAGTTAGTATGACACTGTTTTTTTTACTCTACTGGGGTAGATGGGGAAAGATATCTGAAACTTTTGGAGCTTGTACTGCTCCAGCAGATGACACTGTCTATTCTGGTACTCCTTAGGCCCAGCACATGTTAGAAATATAGGCCTATCATGCTATAGCTACCGGCAGGCTAGGCTTAGCTAAATTATCAACTCAACGTACTCTCATCGTCTCGTGGCATATGATTAAAAGTCCCATATGGTGTTGATCAAATAGGCCCCCTAAAGCATGACTCACTGTGAATGAATACAATTCTTTCTTTCTCTAGACAACGACATGGCAAGGACAGTGGTGAAGACAGTTTTGAGCAAGTGGCAGGATGAAGGTGTTGGTGCCAGAGTTAGGAGAAGTATTGGGAGAGCGGAGGTGAGCACGGATGCTGTCAGTCAAGAGGAAAATAGGTTTTCTGTTGGGACTTAAACCTAGGGGCCTACTTACCCTTTCTCCTCGATCACTTTGTTGTCTTCTCTTTTGTAGTAAAATCATCATGAGCTAACGGGAGTAGCCAAGNGCATCCCCTCTGTACTGTAATATACAGTCTGTACACCCGAACCATGGAGAGGTAGGCCTAGGCCTACACCCCTCCATGGTTCGGGTGTCCATCGTTCATGTCATTATTGTATGCCAAAGCCACTGTCTGTTGTCGACGTTATTGGCCTAGACTCATTAGGCCTACATGTATGTAGGCCTATCTCAAGCCGCCCGGCTGAACCAACAATCGACAATGACTGGTTCCGATTCCTCTGGTTCTTCTTTTACTCATCATCTGACTCTGTATTAGCGTCCAGCAGATTCTAAAAATAGCAATACGAGTCAGACGTTCGGACTATCGATTGTTCACCACGCCATCTGGAGTAAGCTAATGGAACTGAAAATATTCCTGCTACTGTACAAGAGACATTTGCCAATGCAACCTCGAATCCTGGAGAGGTTGACCTGTGGAGACGAGATTGATTGTTTGAGATCTGTCCTTATCACGTGCATTACGCATTCGTATGGGTACACGTGTTCAAACTATGTATGGGTACCACGAATGCGTTTTTGTTTTATGTACCACGCATACTGTAAATTGGAGGCTCCGAAAAGTAGGGAGCTTTTATAACTTACCGGTAAGTACTTAAAAGCTCCCGAAAGGTATCCTCGTCGCCAGGGATTGTTTGGGAGGAACCTCGTTCCCAGGCTAACCTCGAATACAGGTAACCTTGTACCTAGGACACCCTTAGTGTGGTTCTGCGACCTGCGTATGGTGGCGCTGACAGACTAGGACACCCTCGTACCTAGGACAACCTCGGACAACCTCGTACCTGGCGTGTTTTTGGTAGTCTCGCGTGATTTCTTCGTGGTACTGACCAGTCATGCCAGTGGTGAATTTATTCAGCAGTGAACAAAGGACAATTTGCAACAAGCAAGTGATGACACTTTTACCATGCATGCCATGTCACATGTCATGTCAATTTCTTATCAGTCTGTTACCTCCAGCTCTTTTGCGAAATAAAATATACCGGTAGGCCTAGGCCTAGAGTGAATAAAAAAAGAGTGAAATTAGTAGGGCCTAGCCTACTAGCCTCTCTAGGCAGGCCAACCGTACATGCCGTACCGGTAACCTTTTTATCGACATCGTGTTTTCGGCAGTAGGGGCCTAGGCCTACGACGGTAGGCCTAGGCCTACCTCTAGCCTAGACATTCCCATGGTGATGACCTGATTTTTGGCAAGATGGCGCTAGCGAAACTGATCTATCACTGTCTATAGGCCTAATATAGGCCTATGGTAGGCCTATAGGCCTACCGGTGTAGCTACCGGTCGGTAGGCTCCTCAGCCTGCGCCTGGCCCTGGCCTGGGCTAGGTAGGTAGGGGGAGCCTAGGGCCTAGGGACACTACTACTTCCTACTAGGGTAGGCCTAGCATGCTAGGCCTACCGTACCGGTACCCTCCCTACATACCCTAGCCTAGCCCTAGGCCTAGGCAGGCATGGATGATCAGATTGGCTAGGCCTAGGCCACTCGATAGGCAGGCCTGCTATTCCGGTCCAGACTCCGGTGTATTCCGGTCTTCTTATCTAGGCCTATGAACCGTAGGTGTAGCTCCTGACCGAGCCGAGGCCTAGGTTAGGTAGGACATGTAGGAGAGGAGGCCTCCGGCCTACACATTTTAAGTATTTAGGCCTATTACTTAGGCCTAGCATGCTTAGGGCCCTACAACTGTGAACCAACTTCCCTATTGAGGGAAACGTAGGCCAACAATCCTATCAGTCTTGTTCATGGTTAGGCCTACTATTGTCGGATGCCTATTACTACATTAGGCCTAATCCTGCCTTTCTGATCAGGACCTGAAATAACGGTTTGCTATTCCGGTAGGCTATATTTTCTACTGTATTCTCCATTCCAGACAAAAATGAAGCAGGGACAACACTCATCCCTCAGATTGTGGTGTTAAGCAAGGCTGAATAATAATAAGACTAAATAGACACCGCTGACAATGTCTGGGACATACTACTTTGTTATTGTTGGTCACCATGACAACCCAGTGTTCGAGCTGGAATATCTGCCTCCAAACAAGGTCCATGATCCAAAGGTAGGTGGTAGATATTATAATAGGGTAGAGAAACAGACTGAAAGTTTTCTCTGACTTCAATTGAATTCTGAGAATAGTAATAGCATGTATGGAAGTTGACGCGATTTGTATTAATTGCTTTTCTATAATAAATAACATGATGAATCAATGATTCAAACCTTTATATTTTGTTTGCTCTAAAATCTTTGTTTTCTTTAAACTGCAGAAAGACGACCATCGTCATTTGAACCAGTTCATTGCCCATGCTGCGCTGGACCTGGTGGATGAACAAATGTGGGCGACAAACAACATGTACCTAAAAATAGTTGACAAATTCAATGAGTGGTTTGTCTCCGCATTTGTAACTGCTGGAAATATCCTTTTTGTAACAGTATGTGAGTTGAGATCCTCATTCTGTTTAGGTGATGGGACAATAGAGGGTGTTTCTATCAAGCCACATGGGGCACCAGCTCTGAAGTTCTAACAGGATGATCAACTGGGTTGACTTGGATATTCAAGGGTTGGAATTGTGAAATTATAAATCTGATGAAATTGCACTTCTAACCTTTCCTTAACTCACCTTACGAATGCGATTTATCATGCTCCATGATGCAAGAAATGAAGATGGCATCAAGAGTTTCTTTACAGACATGTATGAAACATATATAAAAGTAAGTAAAGTCCTGTGAACAAAGGGTTGATCCAGTAAATCAAATACTCTACATGTAGTTCCATGAGGACTGAAGTGAAGAACTACGAATAGTATCGTCATTGTCCCTCATTTCCAATTGTTTATTATTCAGTTGTCAATGAATCCATTTTACGAGCCTAATACTCCAATCAAGTCTGCGACATTTGAGAAGAAGGCACAGTTCTTTGGAAAGAAGTATCTGACGGGATAGCATGGACCTTTTACAACTGAAGAACTTGCTACTACCGGTAACTTAGTTCGTGAATGTTTCCACACACTGGGATATGAATTGAAATTGCTTGTAATTTGGCGAGGGAGCGGGATTGTTTCAGAGAGACTGCTGACATCTGTGCCTTTCAGTCAATGCATTTATGTGAAATACCAACAAACATTCCATTTTCAATAGTGGAGCCAGTTGGATGTCGAGGAAATTGATTGAAGCCGGGCAGTGGATTCCAAGGTCATCACTTGCTATTGCAACTGATGTTAAATGGACAATTCAGTGCAGTATCTGAATTAAAGCAATTTGACGTGACCTCAATTCAGATTGACTTTAACGAGGCGGAAAGAGCAATGTGAATCAGACTTTGAAAGTAATGAATTAGTTGATGATGATTAGGATGAATTAAGCTTCAGAGTCGACTCATTAATGTACTACTTTCCATGTGCTATCAAATAAATTATGTTGTCCTTATATCTCACTTCTGCGTAATGGTGTTTACTGTACATAAATACTTCCAACACATCTCCGAGGTCTTGCATGGTTGTGCAGAAAAAGACTTGTGATGTTTCTCTTCCAACTGCATGCAAGTAGACTTGAGGTACTGTCACACTGAGCTAGTTCTCACAACGTTCTGTCCTGTCCTAAAAAATAGTAAAACGGGCTAGAATGTGTAATGTTGGCCAAATAATGTCTCGAAGTGCTGGAGCACCTTTCCCATCCGAGCCCATCCATGAAGTTCATAAAAAGACTGTAAAAAGTTGCCACTCCGCACACAATTTGAGCCCATTCGGCAACATTTTCAAGAACGTACTGAGAACTACCTGGTAGCTCGGTGTGATGGGGGCATTAGGTGACGTCCAGTGAGGATGGACTTTGAAATGCCCATGCAAAATGTCATTGATGGGGGTTAAGTTATTAACAAATCACGACAGAAACAACAAAAGTAGTTGTGGAATGCTACTTTTATTTCCAGCATGGTTTACAAGCATCATTACAACTGGCAGCATATACCGCCACAGGAAAAATGCATTGTCAATCTCCCATGAATTGACACAGAAAAGCAACCATGATTGAACAGGAGCAGTCAGCCGTGCGTATTGCCAAAAGATGGCAGCAAAGTTCTAGCGGACCAATACACAGGAAAATCCATGTGATTGGTGCTCGATCAAGAATGAATGGGTCCGCCCTACATTGAATTGGGTCGTAGTGACACCTATTGGTCAACACACTGACAGCTCCTATTGGGGTCACTGACAACCATCGAGGTAAAATGGATTTACTCTAACTGATTTACCTCGATTGAACTCCTACTTGCACAAGGGCCTTTTTGATCACGATTGCTGCACAAAAGCAAAAACAAAGCATTGGAAAACTCGTCAAAAACCTAACCTCTAATAAAATGAAATGGTCCATGGACCATGTGCTCACCTGGGTGAACGTACCAGAAAAACAAATGACAAATGTTAAATTGAAATGTTCCAGGGTCATGTATCCTCGTTAGATGCACCTGATAAAAATTTGGAGAAAATCCAGTTCAGGAGTTACATGTACTGGACTTTGAGCTTTGGTTATGGCCACCTGGTGGCCAAGCGGAGAATTGAATCGGACCAAAAAGTGGTGTCGTAGGTCATCTGACATAGGGGTGTATATGTACCAAGTTTCAAGTCAATAGCCCAAGCAGTTACGAAACGCGCCACCAAATGACTAAATTTGAACTTTGACCTCTGTGACCTTGAAAAGTCGGTCAAATCAAAAACCTCTTACTTATGTCATGCATCCTCATTAGAAGCACCAATGATAAAAATTTGGAGAGGATCCACTCATCAGTTCATGAGTTATTGCACTTTTTGTGTTTTTGGTTTCCGCCACCTGGTGGCCAAGCTAAGAGTCAAATCGGACCGAAACTTGGGGTCATAGGTCATCTGACCTAGGGGTATATATGTACCAAATTTCAGGTCAATAGCACCTGCGGTTACGAAACGTGCCACTTAAAGGCAAAATTTTGAACTTTGACCTCTGTGACCTTGAAAAGTAGGTCAAACCAAAAACCCGTTATATATGTAATGTACCCTCATTAGATACACCTATGATAAAAATTTGGAGGTGATCCAGTCATTAGTTCAGGAGTTATTGCACTTTTTGTGTTTTTGGTTTCCGCCACCTGGTGGCCAAGCTAAGAGTCGAATCGGACCGAAACTTGGTATCATAGGTCATCTGACCTAGGGGTATATATGTACCAAGTTTCAGATCAATAGCTCCAGCGGTTACGAAACATGCCCTGCTAACGGAACACGACGGACGACGACGACGGACGCAGACCCACGACAAGAGCTCACCCCAGGTGAGCTAAAAATCCCCCTCTCTTTCAACAGTCACATACAGGAATTTTAATACCGTTCCGTGTGATCCTCTGCCAGCCCAGTGAATACCGGGAAGTGTTGCTCAATAAATTTGGCACAATCTTTTCAGTAAACATGAACTTGGTCACATTTTCATTCCTGTTTCACTGGTTAAAGTTTTTCAAGGTGGTACCATCTGCATGTTAAGATATTAACAGGCAAATATCTGACGCAAATACAGCGTGTGAGCACCTCAAATGATTATAAATTGGCCCTACCTCCAGCACATGGAAAACTGAGCATAGTAAATTGCTAAAATGAAAAGACCTGGGGCCATATTCCTGAAGCCTTCGCAACTTTGTGGGCATGCAAATCTATTGTAAGGCAATCAGTGAACAATAGAGCATGTGCAGCCAAACAATAGACTTGTGTGCACGCAAACTTGCAAAGGCTTCGTGAATATGGCCCCTGATGCTGATATGCTAGATGTGATGACTGGCAAGTATTAAATCTGGCCTTGTAAAGAAAGCCAACATGAAAACTTGGTCTTAAATATCCAACCAAATAACCAATGGAGTGGTTTCAGTTCTGCTCGCCGTGTACTTCACTTGGGCAAAAAGAGGAAACCAACAATCACTCCAGAGTTAAAGATCGGGATTTTCAATGTCACTCCTTGGTCCAGCATATTGGTCAATCATTAATATATTCCCAATTCCACAAAACAAATAATGAATAACTTAACACTAAAATGCACAATCTAAAGGAATGTTGGATACGAATGCAGTGCACAACTTACTACATCATCCAACCTGTCCCCTTGAATACAGTCTGTGAGGCTATGTAGTAAATTGTGAACTACATTTAATTCCGGTACGAACAATCCAACTACCATAGTGACACATGCATTATTTTGTATGTGAATATCTTTTCTATACTACTTTTGGACTTCGCATGAGCGCATCAATTCTCAAAGACAGCATTTGGCACAAACATTTGGAAACTCTACGAGGAAAACATGTAGTAAGCCATTGTGTTTGTCTAATTGGCAAACTTGTTAAGAGATGCAATTCCAGGGTAGTGAAGACAGCAAAGTATCTGTTGGTCAAGGGAACACGGCCAAGGTAGCCATACATCCAAATCGCAGTCTCGGCATCTCCAATCCAAAGCTGTTACCCTGGATAAATTTAGCACCCTACATTCAAGCTAGCTGAGCAAATTCTCGATTAGTACAACAGTGGAGTAAATTTTAGAGAGCCATTCACGTAACTGATTACATATCACACGAACTACCACAATCATAATTCAATATCTCTCACACATGTACGTGGACTCCAAAGATAGTTTCTGGACGATGACCTTAGACATAAGCAAGCAACTATGAGATCTTGATGGTCGTTGGAATCTGAAGAGGTTGTCCCCTTGTTTAGCATGTATCCAGTCAAAACGCCCTCGGATTCACATCCTGAGGATCTCAGGTCATTTACGGTCGCACCCCTCCCTCAATGAACCAAGCGCAAGAAGGGGAGCGGTTGTGAAGACCCTGGGTGCGAGGATGTCAGATTCATAGTCCAAGCTTGGAGGAATTATACTTGACAAGTAGAATTATACTTGACAAGTATAATTCCTCCAAGGTCTTATGGTCAGACTTAGGGACATTTTGACTAGGACGTTTTGAGTGGTGACCGTTTGGCAGTGTCTTCAGAATATACAAGTATAACTCTGGTACTTATGACACCAGAATAACACGAACTGACTTTATGAAGAGTTTGATCTTATGGCTGATGATCAAGAAAATTTCTCAGCGAATGTTCACTTGGTCATCCACAAAGCTGGAAAAGCAAGTCAATTAATTCACGACAATAGCTCACTAATTTGCCAGGGGTTTTATAATGACACCCATAGTTTTAGCAAGTTCTGGTTCATCAATGGTCAGCTGAACGTTTTGATGGTTGCCCCGGGAACAGACATACGAAGGCGGGCGCTCTACTTGGATCACTTTTTCTTCTTCGTTGAATACCATCAGAGTTGCTTGAAACTTAGCCTCGTTGTGGACCATAGCCGAGTCGTGACAATAGATCTGCAGCGTCCAGGCATCCCCGTTCTTTCTGTACGTTATTTTCCAATCTCCATCTCGCTTCTCGCTAGGAACTGGCCCGACGTACATTTTCACATCAACCTGGATACCAAATCGCAGTGTATTCGTCATCTTAACATTGTCCACCGAAAGGCGAGAATAATCACGAGGCATGAAGAAATCTTCACTGAAGCTCATGCAGAGTTCAGTTTGTGATGGGCACAGTGCACGGAAGCGGTAGGCTCGCCCAATCAGCTCTCGGACGAGCTCGCCACATTCTGTATTAGATGCGAGCCCATGGTGTTCAATCTGATACAACTGTGCAACCATCATTTGCGGGAATCGAATCAGTGGCAACAAGCGACTAGAGTATTCAGTCAAATTGTGGTTATGATTATCATGCTGTAGCCATGTGACAACGGCTTCAAACAATGTGTATTCATCTGGAACTATCAACTCAGAGGAATTCAAAATGTCCGACAAAAATTCTATGTCCATGTTCACCCATTCAGCAGACGATATTATTTCATGGGTGTTCCAGCAGATACATTGAAAACAACGCTCGAACAACTCCGAGAGATGTAAAGCCTTCGACCAAGAGTACCACGCTAGAGCGTTGTTGACGCGTGGGCTCTTTGAGTGCTCTACCATGTATTTTACACATAGCTCCTTTAGTGAACCAACATTGTACTTATCAGCCAGGCATAAAACGCCAACAGCAGTATCGGTTGCGATCGCCAGCTCTGCTGTGTATAGGTATCGTAAAAATATATCGAAAACTGCTTGGCACTCGGGAGATTCATTCAGCTCAACTTCCTCCGTGATGTTCCTTGACCACGGCCGCTCATATAACATTGTACGGAACACATCACTGGACTTGGCGAGGACAAATTTGTGACCGTAGAATCGTTGTTCCCCTATCTTCAGCACGACATCACTGAGGGACTCTTGGTTGTAAAACTGTGACACATTCTGGATGAAGTTGAGATCGTCTCGCAGGATCTCACTAGAAGGGGAGTCCATCACCACCTGCAAGTACACAAAGGAGAGGGTACTGAAAATATTTAAATATCAGCCCAATATCAATCCCTTCGAATGGAAAAGACTGACATCATCCACCTCCAAAAAACTAAACACTAGCTGTGTTTACACCTAAGCAATTTTTCCAGGCCCGGGTTCGAATTTAACCCGGATCCAGTGAATTTTCTGTCCACACCTATTATTCGTCTTACGATACTGAACGCTGGCCATGCTATTTATAGACACACCACCCATTCAATTTTAGCAGACCGACACCTTTCGGTGGGCTCAGTAAACGTTTTAGCCCGGCATTTTTCTGTCCACACCTATGAAATTGCCGGGCTAAAGTATAACCCGGATCAGACCCGCCGAGCGAAAGTGGGCTAAATTAGTCTGGCAATTTTTAACCCGAATCCGATTTTCATAAACGCAAAAATGGAGGGTCAGAGCCGGGTCAGGCCCGGCAATTTCTTCAGGTGTAAACACAGCTAATGTCTGTCTGCCAAAGCGTCTGGTCATGAACAATACCACTTCCTTTGCAATAATGAATATACCTGGTATGCAGTGGTGTTGAGGGAAATAAAGACCTTCCTGTGAGTACATTAAAAAGAACTATTATTGACTAACGAGTTGATTACTTTCGTGACAGGTCTCATGTGACCTATTTTGTGATAGAGCAAAAACCAACACTGAACTTCACACTTTGACAACGGAGGCGATAACCTGTGCACAGGTTCAACAACATTTGACGAGGAAACACCACAAAACACTTACTATGAGAGATTAGGCCAGAGAAAGAAGAATGAAAACAGACAACAAAAGATTTTTTTCTGAACAAAGGCAACACCAATTGAAAAATTTGAGAGGAGATCACACAGAAAACCGATAGGCCTACCTGTTTTCCAAATAGTCCAATCATCAAACCAATAGTTAAATCAGGAAGTGTCCTATCTAATGGACACTCGTTTGGAAATTCAACATATTGAAAGTTATCAGAAGCCATTCTTTTTCCCTCCCTCTGGACCAGAATGCAAGTACGGTACCTGGTAGTCCTAATCATGAAAAACCTTGCAATGCGAGTGGGTGAACTACACAGCAAAGTTTTAAAAGAGTTGGGAGGGTGCAGAAAAACAGATGTCTAGAAATGACGCTTAGATGTCACAACATTATCGTGAATATGAAATAAGTTAGATAATAGATTACTCACACAAAATTAGCATATAATCCATGTTCAGGAACATGACACACGACCCAACTTTACAGACCCCACCCAACATGTGACTTGAAGACCCCGTTGTACACCTGGTAGAGTGGCCCGCGTAACGATCTAGACCAGGGGCAAACAAAATGGAAGCCAAAATAACAAATGAAAAGAAATTTGGGAAATCACTATCGTACATGAAATAAAAAGTTACATCCATACCTTAGAAGGTTTTGGAGAAAGTGGTGACTCCTCCACACCGTGTGATCGGATGGCAAAAGGAGCATCCGAAAAATCGTCAAAATCATCATCAAAGTTTTCCTGCTGTCCGGCCATGTTTGCCAAAGGAATGCAGCTTGTTCGATTCAAGCATAGCATATATTAACCTAAATCATAACAATACAAAATCACGCAGCCCAATTCCTGAATGGTGGGACATTATCACAGGCATTCTATCACCTTCTGCATGATTGGAATATATTATGCTTACGCTGTTGTACAGTGTTCCGTTTATGATACACCATTATACTTGACAGTGGAACCGTTATACTTAAAACTTTTTATGAATACAGCTTGTATTGAATACACCTGTACGAATCTGAATCAATGACGTTTGCACTGCACGGGTTGTGTCACTAACTGGTGGCATTATCAGACATCAGATGACTTTAGTTTGGAAACATGCCCGGGTTGTGTCTGCTTCACTAAATGGGGAGAGGTGGTGCAAACTAACAAGAAACAAAGAAGCATTATCTCTAGAAACAAGGACACCAGTACAGACAACCCACTAGACCTTAAATTGGTATTGAGGACAAGGATTGAGTTTAATATTGCATTATGAAACAGCTTATATCTCAAGTTACCCTATCAACCACAATTTGCATATTCCAACAGTTTTCACACCCAGTGCATCTTTTTAGAGTTGACAGAATTAGATACATATCTGTCGCTTTCTTAGGCCTATAAATATGAGAGAAAAGGATGCATTGTTAAGAACAATGGCCCGGGAGACTGAGAAAGGAAACAAATCTTGAATTGTGCAATCACAAAATACAATCTGAACAAAGATAACTGGCTTTTATGCTCATACAGTCACATCGTGTCATCTCGACACACATATCCATTGGTGAGGAACAAGTAGACGGAGTTCAGTGTGGAAAAGTCTACATTTACATATGCAAACACTTCTATTTGTCCACTGTGCCATTGGACACAATGGAACTACTTTGGATAGAACACTTTTTTGTCACAGTTTTTCCGAAAGGTTTTTAAAATCATGATATGCATGACATGTTGACAAATAATCCATGACCACAGACGGGGGCCTAGAACAGCACAAGGACATTCAACTCATGACGGACTTGGATGAGAGTAAATCTCAGTGCTGCCATCTTGAGTTCACATGGTACACTTAGACTGAAGAGCCACAGAAAAGGAAACGCTATCATTAAGATTATTCCAATATAATGTCCATCTGAACAAACTGCAACTGACTACACGAAAGAAATGTTTGTTTGGGAATGACCAAACTGAATGACTGACAAAATCATAGCAGTGACAAAATTCTCAAACATGATGCCAATAATTATATGAATCCATACAAACCGCCACTTTCCGGAGTGCGTAAATATCACAGGGTACAAGAAATACCAGAGTAATCATGTAAAATCAGTCCATCACAAACAGGTCACTCCCAAGATGACTGAAGATTATCCTTTCCAAAGACGGCCCCATGCTGAACTGGACAAAGATGTCCAGGTCAAACTGGTTCGTTCAAAATCATGCCTGGTTCTGCCTGGCCTGACCATCCTTTCACGAACACCAATTAACTCATCACTGATCATCAACATACATCGGTAATATCATAAATATATCATGATTATAATGTATTTTTCATGGTAATATCATACATGCCGATAAAAGGTGCTTTAGTTTGCATACTAATGTTGGACAAAATCATTATTCCCTCTTGTATGATTCCCAAAAGACATATTTATAATTGCTTTAACAGGTGTAGTCAAATAATGACGGCCGTGACCTTACTTGTTATTATGAGGCATCTATAGATTCACACTGAACCATGCCCCTGCAATGTTTAGAAATTTCACTATCCGATAGAGTACCGGTGACCTGGGCCCTACATGGTCAATGACTTGAACGAGACTGTATATCAAAGCTGTTGTGAAACCTGATATCCACAAATCAGGTAACAGTCCGCAACTTTAGGTCAAATCAGGTAAGTCTGCAACCTCAGGTCAAATCAGGTAACAGTCCGCAACTTTAGGTCAAATCAGGTAATAGTCTGCAACCTCAGGTCAAATCAGGTAAGAGTCTGCAATCTCCGGTCAAATCAGGTAGCTGAGGAATAAATGTCTCTCGGAATTGCCGTGGTTTGACTTCTGCGGACACTGAGGCACAGCCGCTCAAAATTTCTCCCTAAAGCGGCCCATACACGATCAATATTATTGCACAATATGAGGATCACAATGGGCAATATTATTGCCAATCTTTCTTCTACCTCATGCGAAAAGCACACGACCACCCATTTGGGCCCCATATTGTGCAATAATATTGCGCTGTGTATGGGTGGCTTTAGAGATTATGACATTAATACTATAGTAAGGAGCACAACTGACCTAGCTTATCCACGTGCCTTCTGCATAAGTGTCACACGGAAGGTACACTCCACCTCATTGCGTATGGTACGGCACGTCACGCGTCTTTTCCAGGTGACCTCCACGCACCATGCACGTCTTCACTGCGTGCCTTCCATGGCACCGTGAGACATCCGTGGAAGATACAAGAACGATACGTGCATGGGCTGCATGCAGTACGTGGACGGTACGCCGTGCGGAAGGTAGGTCAATTGTGCAACGTATACTGTACCATTGCAATCTCAGTCCTGCTGTAAAGTAGCACACTGCACAAAGTCTGTGGGAAATAAGGTGACAGACCTTTCTGCCTTTGGATCAAGACAAGATGGAACTCAAGTATGCTCACAAATACACAGGTACGCATTAGGCTCTACAACCGGTATATTATTCTGCACCGAAGTGCAATATGTGTAAACATAAAGTCACTTGTTCATTGTGATGCACCATTTACTGTTAGAAACAACTATTTTCTCAAGAAGGTTGCCCACTTGAGAGGCAATAAGTCAATACCACCCTTTCAAAAGTGGTCCTCAGAACAGTGTAGAGGCTCGATTTACGTTCAAGTTATTTATCTCGCTGTAAGAAAAGTAAAGAAACATAAACAGTTGGAAAAAATTTAGTTTTAGAGGTATGGAACAGTAGATGTGGCCAACCCTTAGAACTAAAATGAGGGTCAAGTAACATAACAATCCAGCTCAACAATTTTTAATACTGGTAATGTGAATCATCAGGCAAGTTCATCCTGATGCTCCATCAAAAAATCACCCTATTCCTCCAGAAGTTCCTGCCTTACCGTGCCTCGAATAGTCATCTGTTCCGTCCAAGACTCTATCAAAATTTCCTCAGCGTCATCCATTTCAAAATGAAGAACTTGTGAATAAATGATCGAACTGAACCTCAGTTGATTCACTCAAACAAAAAAGATGGGTTCATGATATGAATCCAAGATCAGTCAACTGTACCAAATCCAAGGTGCCCGGTCAGAAAGAGACATTCTGTGGAAATAATTGCCAGCTTCAGCAATTCTGCAACTCTGAAATTCACTGATGATTAGTCCTTTTCAGCACTATGTAGAGACAAAATCCGCACATGTTTTTGTACAGTCCAAAATGCTTTGTGCTCTTTTGATGATGATAATGTGGAGTGGCTTCTGAATGGAACAAAGAAGATAAGAGTGATGTCCTCAGCAGGCCAGAAGCTGTCGACCTTTCAACACTTTGAATAATGATGCAATGCAAGCAAGAATCTGTATTAGTGATTCATGAAACTCCAGGGATCACTGAACAGAGAAAATTACACAAGACAAAGAACCCGCCCTATTGAGGTAACCTCAAAACATTGGAACACCCACATTGAAACGTCCCAAATTGAAACCAGCCAGAATATTGAAACTGTCCAAATTTGAGGTAATTTGAGGTAACCCCCTTGATGCTCACACCACTGATGATGGACCAGTGTTGAGTGTATTTCGGATGGAGTTCCACATGTATATTCATTCAGCAGCTTCACATCTGGCACTCTGATGGCACAAAGAGCCAGGTTTCATTTTCGATAATACACACATGGTCTTTGTGTGTCCCCAGCTATGTCAACAGTATCCTGATTAGGAATATGTAATTTTATTCAAGAANCAACACTGAATAGTGATGGGACTACTCTCAGTTTATTGCTGCACTAATCTGGAGTCCTTCTAAACCTACTTCCCATGGCCCTGACCTTACGAGGTCAGAAAATCTGACAAACAAACCCAGATATTTTGACACAAGAAGATGATCATGATAGCCTGAACATGACTCTTCCAACTCCCGACAGTCTAAGTTGATGAAATTTGACTTGCAGCTTCAGGTGAGAGTACATGGTTGAAAGAGACGCTCGTTTTCTGAGACATGATTCTGTCCAGCACAGATCTCCTCTTTCTTTATTGATCTTCCTTAATACCACCCAAGATTCTCAATCACAGCCAAAGTCATCAAAATGCCACGAAAATACTAATCCTGGAATTATAGTTTCCAGAACCGAGAATTGACACACAAAAGTTCACATACGAGAGGGAACGAAAAGGACTACACGAAGGACTACACATCAGCTACTAGGATGCAGCATCTATTACGGTAACTCCAAGGACACATCAAGTGATGGATGGATGTGAGTTATCCTGAAGGACACGCCACAAGCCGAGCATCAATTCAATCAGATTCAGTAGAGATTAAGATCACAATTGTCACGTTTCTTTCTCAAACAGAATCTCGACTGCATATTTCATTAGCATGACTATGTTAACTCTTCCAACAGCAAAACTGTTTCAAACTGCAGGAACAATTTTTAATGCTGTATCCATGGTTTAGTTGTCGTATTGATCCAATCTTGTGGTGATCGTTCAATGGATCGACCTTGAATATCTTAGGACTCTCGTACTGTAGACACGAGACCGTATATCACGCTAACAAACTATAACTGAGAAGCTAACAGATAGCAGCTCATCCTCATGTGACATGAGTAAGGAGGCTGCAGTGCACTTTGCATGGGTCCACTGCAGTGCACTTTGCATGGGTCCACTGATGCTTCAAGGACAAATATTGATTCAAGGATAGACAAGGGTCAGAGAGCATGCTTCAGAGGAACTATGGTACCATTCACAACATCATCCAAGGCCACAGGCTGTGTGTTACAGTTAGTGGTTGCCAGGCAACAGGAGTTGTCCTTAGGCCAGGTTATTTGGATTTACTGTGGTCATTCCAGGTGGTGGGATTGTCACTGTCGACCAGCCCCCAGATTCGAAATGGGAGAATGCAAGTTTACAAGTGTTGTCATCAAAGAGAATCTTAGACCTACGTACAACAGCAATTCTACTGGTGAATTTAAAGATTGAACACAATGACCACCATGCACAAGCAGTATGCGATAACCAATAAGCTCAAGCAACCACCTCTGCAGTGGAAGCACTTTGCATAGAGTTCGCCAAGTCTCGCAAAGTGTCATGACATCACTTGTGATGAAAACATTGGCACTGATACCTGCTGTTCTGCTATACTGGTAATTGCCACTGAATTGGTTACGAACGCTGTACCGCTATACATCCATCAGGCAAGAAAAATCAAAATGTTGAATGAGAGGTAAAAACCCTAACGTCCATCAGCTAGATCTTTGAGGACTTACTTTTGCAGTGGTTGACTCCCATTCACTCTCGGAGGAGGAATCAGAATCATCAAAAAGTCCAAAGTTGTATCGGTAAACTGCACGGTCAGACATCGCCTTTGGACATGTATGAAGACTGTGATCTTGTATCACTAACTTGACAGACTTATGACTAAAAATCATATGACTGGGCAAGCCTAATATTCTAATATCTTGATACGCTGACAAAAAAAGAAATTTAATCGTGTAATTGTGCCAAAATGCTCTTTATTTGCCTTGACATGCTTGATAACATAAACTATTTGCACATTCAAATGACAGGAATTCTTTTGCACTTTCAATTTTATGTCATGTATCAAAACGTAAATAGGTTTATGACAACAGAGTAGTATCGGTACATTTTTATGCAGTGGTAAATATTTTATGGTTAGTTGATTTATCTTGACACCGACTTTGAATGACTGAATCATGTCAGTGGACCTACGTATACAAACTGTCAGAACACTAAATTGCAAATCCCTCAATTTTGGTATCAAATAGGAGATCTCTTGGATATCAACATCATCATTCATACGTCAGCACTGTCAAGTGATCATACCACATATCTATAAAGGTTGTCAGTTTAGGGCACCGGTATGCCCGGTATACAGACAAAGGGATTCCGCGTACCGGTAAGTAAGTAGAGGAAAGAGCTCAAATGGGCAACAGCAACATTCACTCCGGGCGTTATCTCCTAGGTAAGATGATTACATTTGATTTAATGCCAATGTCCAAGGCTCGCAACAACCAAACCCTGGAGAGATTATTGGCTGCTTTCCCAGCTGGCACTCCCCGGCAGTTCAAGACGTGTAGAAGTGCCAGTCTTCTCTATGCAAAGTGAGACCACTTGCCCTGGTTTGCAGCACTGGGGCACCTTTCAGGACACTTAGAAATAACAGAACCATCCTGGAGCACAAACAGGACCAATTCAGACATCTTTTCACCTTACTCGGGTGCCAAATTTCCTGAGCAGTCGCTTGGCATTACATCAAACATATTCATCTTCATTTTAGTCGCATGACCTTTGAAAGCCCAGGCGTTTCTGAGGCACCTACTTATTCACACCAATGCAGGATATCCTGGATATGTGGGAAACGATAAAACACTACTGCCAATAAATGCTTTCCAAGTACCGGTACCGGTATAGTAATAAAGTAATTTTAGCTGTTCAATCAAAGATCATGTATCAAGTTAAGCATCCGTGAAGATTCGGTGCAAACAGCTAACTATGTACTGCACAACAAGGAAGCTATGAAATACATTGTAGATAAAGCAGTGAAAGCATTAACCACTTCGCTACGGTGTGTCCTCTGTCATATTCCTGATGTTACTAGAATCTCTGCATCATTATGACGTAAATAACGTACTGTGTGATGCAGTTTAGCACAATAAACTTGTGCATGGTGGCGTCATGACGTCATGGGCCGGAACCGGTCCAGTTTTGTGAAGAAAAAGACATCACGGTCCAGAAAATCAGTCTCTTGTACCAAAGTGGTTAAGTAGAAGACGTCATCAGAATTCGAACAGAACACTACCTTTGATTGGTTACTGGAGTCTGACATGCTACTATTGGCGGACATCATGCTGTAAATGATAAAACACAGACTATGATGAAAGACGGGCGGTCTGGGGTGTATGTTATTTATCAGGCAGCACCTGCTGAAAATGAGCTCCCATGTCCATGTGGCCAGAGAACATTGGATTTGAGTCTTTTGTCAGATGAAAAGATGTTGCTATTTCGACACTGTGTTTTGAATGGGGAAATTTTTAAATGGGGAAGTGAAGATGAATTTTTGATGTGAATGAGCACCAAGTTTTGATGAATAGGCAAGAACAGGTTATCTCATGCATCTTGATCCCAGACAATAGTGACATGCTGACGAGTCGAAGCACACTTTCATAGATCCATGAGGTACCACTAAGAGCTAGGACATTGGTCAAAGCTGCTAGAAACTGACTACACGAATATCAAGACCCATGGAAGGCCTTCTTAGTGCTGAAACCGGTGAACGTTTCAACGCTTTTAGTTCTATCTCAGTCATTGACAAATGGAGTATAGTACCTGTCATCGTCTTTGAAAGTATCTTGTAAGGAATACGGTGTAGCGAGTCCCGGTCCCATGTCTACCAACAAGTTTACAGGCATGTGTGCACAATATGCAGAATGAGGTACGCCAATCAATAACTGGGTGTCTAATTATCGTACCAGACTTCAGATTCACATTCCATGTTACAAGAACAAGTGGCACCAAGGGCCCTGGGAGTAGGGAGATCAATAGAACAGCTGACTGGAATGGAAATTTTATCAAGGAAGCTCATCCAAACGTCTCTTGGCCTTTGCATTCAGTTGAATGATTCATCAGAGAATGTGGCAACATACCAGCAAGATATGCAACTTGCAAGATTCTGTCTAGTCTAATTGATTACATGATTGCAGTGCAGAATTTCTGAAGTGCAATGTACACAATTTTTGTACTTTAAGAATTTAGTTGTGGGTTCGGTTCCTGTCAAGACCTGCTATTGCTAATGACAACCAACACAGCATTCCGATCACACAGTTGCTGAGACAGTATCATGATCAATATTCCTACGCATCTCGTCTATGAGGTACCGGTACGACAAAACATCATGAATCTGAGCAGACTCAGGTCTGCGCAGCAGAACATTAATGCTGACTTGACTCGGGAACTGCACCACATCCTGAATCATCAAGGATGTCAGGGTCAATGTAAATGATCCACCTCTCACACTGTAGGGAATGGTAGGGACAGTGAACCCTGCCTTTTGAGGCGAGTGATCACTCTCGCTCACCACAGCTCACGTAAAATCATTTTAGGTGAATGATTTTTCACTCACCATGGACAGCTATAATCTCACCTAAACGGTGTTTTTTCACCAGTAATTTCGGGGAAAATGAAATGAATCAGTCACCTAGTGATGGTGAGGTGAGCCCTTATCAGCTCGCCTAGATATTTCAAAAGGCAGTCACTGTAGGGACCGTAAAGGTCCAAGTTTCTCCGGATAGGACTTGCAAGGATACCGGTAATGCACAAGACCTAGAGGCAGCCACTAGATACAAGCCACAAATTAAGCAGCCTGTCAAGGACATCGATTGTCAGACACCAAAACTGTGATTTGTCAGCTGCCACTAACTTAGTGCCTGTCATGATGACAGGCACATATTACAGGGTTTTTACTGCAATAATCCCTTACAAGGCACGGCAGGCACTAAATCTGTGGTGGCAGCAAATACCCCAAAAAAATTGGTCTGCCACTTTCCCTTTGTCAGATGCCTCTCAAAAACTTACGGTACTTTGAGGCTTGCTAAATAGACACTTTGCAAGTTCTTCTTGTATGACTTGGACTGAGAATCTAATTCTTTTGAAGTGATCTGGCATGTCTTGTTGTTTTTCAAAATAGCTCGCCAAGAGGACCCCAATAGGCAATACCCCCCGGCCAATACCGCAAATTCAAGGCTCGTTTGAAGGATTATAGTCCAGAAAGCTGTCCAGCACTGCACAGAGAGTTGTCAAAGTCACAATCAAAGATTCAAATCATCCAATTCCAAAGGATGATTGTACAGAATGGGTATCTTAGCTAATTTTGCAAATGGAAGAACATGCTGACATGGCTGAGATGCAATGATTGATACTTACAAGGTCTTTGATTATCTGACATGAAAAATGCAGATCAGAGGCAAGACGGGCTGGCACCTCTAGACTAGAACATTGAGAGATTATCGTGATTCTCAGGTCTTTCCTCCCCAGGGTTTCCTCCTATTCGCCCTGAAAAGGATGAAGAAAAGGGCAAGGCATATCACTTTTTATTGCAAAACTCATGCATGCGAGCTAGGAAGCAGTGCTAAGAGGATCCGACTTCTTCAGAATGGTCTAAAGGATGGGTTTTGCA